>JAVGVS010000023.1:3383547-3618547 GCA_032718565.1 Distichodus sexfasciatus | reverse complement strand
GTTTTTTTTTGAGAACTGCAACAACAAAGACCTTAGAGCAATAATAACACCATACCACCAAGCACGTTCAATAAAATGTGGCAATATGTGTTTTCCATGCTTTCTGTTAATAAACTCAGCTCATCCCAGGGCAGTCGTGCTGCTCTTTATGATCATTCTTGATGGAGACTTTAACTCACATGTATTTCCACCTTAAACCATGTCATTTTTTAAAAGTTACAATAATAAGAATAAGAATAAGAATAAGAATAAGAATAAGAATAACAATAATACATTTGGTACTTATACACACTTGGAGCTTCAAGACATCTGCAGATGTCAGGACCAAGAAAATCAGAATCTGTGGTGTTTTCTTGAATTACAATTATTAATTTAGATTAAATACATGTAATTGAAAAAATTAAGATTGATTTAATAAAATTGATCAGCGCTTTGCTGTGAACTCAAGCTGTAAACAGTGAAGTCAGTACTGCAGGATGCTCCACATACAACAATGCAGCTCACACATGCATGGCCACACACTTTTAATATATTAAAAATATAATATAACTTTAGTGACAAAAGGATTAACAATAGTCTAGACAATGTGTTTGTTCAATCTAAACATTTACAATCTTAAACACACATTAATCTGCAATGGATGAGACTAAACATTTAGTGTTCGTATACAAACACACACACACACATACACACAAGAAAGAGAATTACAGTAAAAGGTTAATTTGGATGCATTTCAAAATAAGTATTATGATTAACAAAATTTATGCAGCTACAAAACACACACACACTACAAGAAGTTCTCTTCGGAAATGTTTACAACTGGCACAAGGACATTAAGCACGGGTCTTTGATGTGCCCTAAGCGCAGATATATGTGAGAAGAAATCAAATTACCGGTCATCAAATGCTTGAGGTTTTCCTAACTCCTGTATTTATATTATAGCTGTCCATTTTCAGCTTCAGTCACCTGCTACATGTTAACCACTACAATTCTCACAGGCTTCAGTCCTAGTGGAAAAAGGTGCATTGAACTGCCTTGAACTGATCATTGTCGTGATGGTCTTTGTGTGTGTGTGTGTGTGTGTGTGTGTGTGTGTGTAAGTGTGTGTACGTGCATGTGCATGCATGTGTCTATGTGTGGTTTGGAAATGGATATAGGGGTTTAGGGGCACAGAGGGTCAGGGTCAACACTTAGGCAGGGTCGCCAGTCAGGTCAGTATTAATTCACAAGCAAAAGAAAGGAGTAAGTAAAAATAAGGAGAAATCTGTGGGTACGACTTTGGACTAGAGCGAAGAAAAACCGAGAGTATAAGGATGACGCCAGCAACGAAAAATCCCACAGGGAATAGGATGACCATCTCTCTTTCTCCCTCCTTACTAGTGTGACCGCAAGGGTGAGCCACCAACGAATGAGGTCATTCGTCTGGGATGGAATTGACCTTCGACCCTCTCGGCTTGATCGTTCACTCGCACTCTTGCCACCTGGTTGGCCAAGTAGCACAGCCTGCGTTTGCTCAGCAAGGATTGTGCGAGTGCGTCTGTGCAACTAAATAATCATTCAACTGATCAATTCTCTTCACAAACATTCTAACCAGGGAAGCTGGCAAAGTGAGAAGAGATGTGAACATACACATTCATGTCATTTCACATCAACACAAATTTATTCTGTATTTTTTATGAACGGGAGGGATTTTTTTGGTTAAGGCCGAGGTCATGCTAAATGACTTACTCAGTGGCCTCTGGTCAATGCGCGCACACACACACACACACACACACACTACAGACCACAGCAAAGACCAAAATATCAAGACCAAGGATCAATATCTAGCTGATCCTCCTCTCATAATCACATGTTGATGAGTCAATGACCAGCACTCCAGGACCAAAGTGAGTGAATGAACAAATCGCACGCTACGAAATAAAAACAGAGAAAAATAACAAAATGATCTATTTTATGATAGGTTTTATATTTGATTTTATGATACATGATCATGCCAAGACAAATATATAATAGTAGATGATCATGCTAAGGCGAATATAATAAAATAGCATTGCGAGAGATCATTATAACATATTTCACATTAGAGGTTCCCTTTGTTTCTTATTTTTCTTTCATCAGCAATGGCAATCAAAAAGTTTAATTTCTCTAACAAATCAAATGGTTTAAAGCACAAGCCCCATTTACAAACTCAGAAATGCACAATACGAATAAAAACACTGTATTAAAATGATCAAAACTGAACATTACTTTATAAATTAAAAAGAAATTGCGAGCACAAGCGTGTGTGTCCTGCTGTCCTGAGCGCACCTACGAGTGACTGACCACCTGTCTTTTAACTAAAGGCTGGCGCGCTAATGCCTTCGTAACTCTACACGTTTGAGAGGAAAGAGGGCAATTTTAGTATTACAAAAAAGAGTATATTGACAATAACGTTGTGACGCCGACGTCTGCTTTCATAACAAGATAATTATGCGGCGAGGTTCAAGTAAAATTGCATTTAAGTTTGCATTTAGGTTTATTTAAATCGCATTTACATTTTTCCATTTTCAATAAACTATGAAATATGTATTTGTATTTACAGTTTCTACGAAAGTTTATGAAAACTACAAGACTTACGCAGAATTAAAGAACATCAAAATATGATGTTTAAAAAGAATTTGTACTTAAACCTGCCAAACGATTATTATTATCTACTTATTATTAACAATTATTATTATTATTATTATTATTATTATTATTATTATTATTATATTGCAAATGCAGGACAAAGGAGTTTCAAAATACCTATTTTGCAATTCATCCGCAAATGCGACATTTCAAACGCGCACTGCTGAAATGACTTCTTGCGCTTTGCATGCGCTGAAATATTTCTGGAAACTAATTAATACAGAAAAAAAGTTCCTCCTCTTATGCGCTTTTATATTTAAATGAAACGCGATTTAATAAGTAGCACAAGGGAGTAACAAATAACACACTCAGATGTGCAGTAATACGCGTTTTTGGCGCTAACATTTGTATTCGTTTATTTACATAATTTGCATACATAAATGTGCATACATATTTCGATCGATATTTTCAGATTAATATTGTTTACATCTGATTCTTGATATTATTAAAGGGAAGAAATTAAAGTACCAGATTATATGAGTAATTCTTGTTAACACAAGAATTCATCAATGAATATTTTGTTTAACAAATTAAGTTTATGAATTTAGACACCCGTCTTCATTCTAAATAAGTACATATATGAATATCGAACTGCACCCATAATAATAATCCAGTTTTACCTGCTATGTATATGCCAAATATAAGAAATACATAATTAAGCATGTTCGATTTAAGAAATTGCCTTGAACCCCTTTTAACCCATTGGTACAACGTGCCAAAATGTCGAGAAAAAATAGGAAAAAACAACAGGAATAGCGCACAAACACAATATATGATTTAGGCTGAATTAACATTGAATAAATAACTTGTCGCAGTAAAATATAAAATATATATAAAAGGTTTTGTGCGACCTACTGATTTTCCCTTCACAAAATGACAATCCACTGTGTCACTGAACCACATTTTTTACGTATTATACAAAAGATCATAAACTATATCTTTACATGAGCAACTGAGGGACACATTTACAAACGAGATGATAAGCCAGCGAGACTTTCTTTTCGTCGCTTATCTAAAATATTTGGAAACGTATTAACAGTCTTGACTAAAACACTTGTGTTCTGAATGAAATATAAATGCTCAGTTATGTCAATTTGGCCTTCTTCTGGCAGGCAGATGGATATTCTTGGAGGAATATTTTAATTTGGATTTCCTAATTTTAATATATATTTCGTAAAGGTTTTATGAAACTGCGCTCGAATTTATAGCCATTTTGCTATAAAACAGTAATGCATTATGTTTTATGTAATTTTAAAAAAATCCACATACTTAAAAAATACAGAATGAATGTATAAAATAGTGATAGAGCAAAGCTGCGAACTTCATCAATACAATTACTACAATTTCTTAACTCCATATAACACGTATGTACTGAAGCTTTCTTCATGTTTCTGCATGTGATTGTTACACTTAAATGTACAATTTTCACGCTAATGTTTTTACACGTCGGCTGTAGTGATAAGGCGACTAATGAGCCTAATAAGTAACTACAAATAATAATTTGGCCACAAGGCGATTCCGTGCCAGTTGCTAAAGTTTGCTATATTTAGGAATGCTATATTTAATAAGCAGAAGCGGCAGGAAGGTGACGTGCAGAACCTCCTATCTTCCACTCTCTCTCTTCCTATTTCACTCTTTACCTCGTCAATACCCACGATGGCAGTTCGCTCTTTAAAAGTCACAATTCCCTCCTCTTAATTGATTTCTCATAATTAACTCAGTGTGTTCATCGATTTCCTCTCGACGGCGCATCGGCCGTGAGATCCTCTATCATGGCGGCCGCCCGTTACGAGGCCTTATTATTTTCCAGTTAACCGAAGCCAGGCCGAATAAATATTAGTATTCAACAATTAAGCCCCAGCAACACTAAATAATAATCCGATTTCCTCTGACACCCCAGACGACCCGACACTCTGTGGAATAGAAGAATTGACCTGAATTCAGTGTATCATAATATACAAGACTTCAAGATGAGACTTTCAGAGACTGTTAGACTGTCACAGAAGAATATTTGAAATACTATGACTGCTAAGAATGTTTATTACAATTTTAAATTTGTAATTTTAAACCTCTAGGCTTATTCACAATACACTTTCTCCCAGAAACGAGAATCTTAATTGCATCCCTGAGATACAGCATATTCGCCGAATGAATAGGAATGTGTGGTACGAATGTAGAGAAACGAAAGGTGTTACTTTTAATTCAAAGCCGAGGGAGGTGTGTGGAAGGGGTGTAACAGATTTAGAGAAGGAAGTGAATGGCTGGAAGTGGAGTGAGAGATGTGAACTACAGACTGAGCATGGAGAAGGAGGGTATGGAAGGCATTGGAAAAAGAGAGGTGAGTTGACAGAGAGAGAAAGAGAGAGAGAGAAAGAGAGAGAGAGAGAGAGAAAGGAAGGGAGAGGATGTTGAGGCCCCTTTTGCTGTAGAATCAAGCCACTCATGAATTAAACGCTTTAAGGCTTTCAATAGGAGGCACGTGCAGGAGGGCCTCTGAGAATAAAACAGCTCACCCCATCTGGCCCTTTCAGAGAGAGAGAGTGAGAGAAAGAGAGAGGGAGAGAAAGATTGAAAGATATCTTTATGGAAAAGATATCCTAAAATATGATATGCCGGGCAGGAAGGGTAGGTAGACAGCACTGGCTGCTGTAATACTAAAAGTTTAATTGTGCAGAAATGTGACAATGTGAAGGATGACACTGAGACGGAAATTCTTTTTCATGTAGGGGACGCTAATGTAGACAGACACACACACACGGTCAAAACCACCAACCTTTAATCCGTGAGCGACCTTCATACACTTTTTCCTATTCCTCCGGCTCACCACCTTGCTCTCTCTCTCTCCACTCTTCTACTCACCATCTTGGTTGTTTCCATGACAACCGGGTAGCCGCTGAGGAAGAGGGGCATGTGTGGAAGGGGGGTAAAGAGTTGGGGCAGAGACTGCAGGTGATTGCCACCGGCACATTAGAAATCCTCTAATGTAAACATAAGGGAGAAAGATTACAAGCTAGAAATGTTAAGGTCCCTTCCAACAGCAGCACAACACAGCAGCCCGAAGAGCACCCAATTCACATCCCGAACATCCCAAAGCTTTAATTTTATTTGAAGCTTTCTTTGATTAAAAAAACAACAATATTTTGTACATTATATTTAAACCCAATCCTACCAAACAGTGGAAACATGAATATCAACAAAAACGTGGTAAAAGCATAAGTCAGAAAGAAAGTACTGAAATGATAAAATACACAACAGAAATATTTTTAATAATGTCAATAATATTTAATCTTATTCAAGCTAACAAAGATGCTGACATGGCAAAATGTATATTTTAAGTGGGTTGCTTCCTGTATGTAGACTTGTATTTGATCACGTATTTCTATGACAAAAAATGTAATCAAAAACAATACCTGTGACTATGAAGGTGGAAAAAAGATATATTTCTTCATGTAATATTATCTTTTTTTCGAATCTGTCCTTCACCTTGAGGCCGCCATTTTTAATTTGTTAACTGACGCGTTTGTGTTCTATATGGTTTGTTGGTCCACGTGTTTGTTGGTCTACAACAAACCATGTTGAAAACTGCATATAGGATATATTTTTCGGTATAAAACGTTTCAGCCAGACACGAACACCTCGTCTTTTTCTTAATGTTTGGTCATTTGTAAAGCCATTTCGCGTAAAACCGTCAACCTTTTCCTGGAAGTTCTGGAACTCGACACGCGCGCCCAAAGACGTCTCGCGGAAGGGCGCTCAACTGTCACGTGACCTTATGTTAGTTTACTTGAAGGCTGTTTAATAAGTTCTTTAAAATTAATTTGGCTTTTCATTAAAAACAACTAAATATTTCTCCTCTATTTGTTTTCCAGAAACCAGAGGTTACATTGCCATACTACTTTGTACTTTATATATATACAAAGACTATTATTTACTACTATAAATATATGAAAGACTATTGTGTGTGTATATATATATATATATATATATATATATATATATATATATATATATATATATATATATATATATATATATATATATATATATATATATATATATTTATATAGAACTACTATACAAACTTTTGGTTCCATACCCCAATACGACTTAATACCGGACGAACAACTTACAGAGGAATTTTGACGCCATCTACTGGCCACAAGAGCTTTGTCATCAACTTCATTCGTGTGTGTGTGTGTGTGTGTGTGTGTGTTTAAATACATTATGAGCTTATTATAATAGGCTAAAATACATTTATCATTACATCCAGTTGTTTTGAACACGTTACTAAAGTGAAACGTTAGAAAACAATTTCATCTTCGACCTCAATCTGTTCATCAATCCCTCCGCCCCAGTAACAGAAATACGAGCATTTCTTTAAAATCTTAGATCCAAATATCGTGCAGATTAGTGCTATAAAAAATAATTACGAAATAATGAACCAAAACCCGTTTCTTTTTCTGAAATATTCACCGGGTTTTAGAATATCCTTGAGACAACAATATCGTAAATAGATTAGATTCAGATATGCAAATATTTAAAAAGATTAGGTGGCAAAACAGGAAAAAAAAGGTAAAAGTGTAAAATGTAAAGGTGTTTATCAATAGGCAATGACAGTCAGTGATAATGTCAAACATTACCAGTCTGAATTGCTGAACATCTTGCCCTATTTTGTTGCTTTTAATAAACAATTCTACTGGCATTTTATGCTTTTTCTGGTGCTAAGATGTCTTTGGCTTCATTTCCTGTGGGTCAGATCTAATCTGTGGTGAAGATGGTTGGACTCCACTAACCACAGACCCGTGCGTTACCATAGGAACCCATAGTTGGACCACAAGTCCAAATCTGACAGGAGAAAATATGTGCTGATTATGTAACTAACCTATAAGAGAATTTTGAAACAAAATGGTCCATCAATGATTAAAATTAAAATGGTACAAGTTTTTTTATTAGGATAAATATCAGTTTGGCTATTTAAAAATAGATATTGTGGATCTTCCATTGAATTTTCTGAACTAAAGAACCAATATCACAGCCTACTGATCAGTTTATTAACTTTAAGTAACATTTATGAGTAATACAAATGTCACAATTTCACAAATTCAGAACATTTTTTAAATGTTCAGAGTAACAGATTTATTGCAATTTTTAGAACAGAACAGTCGGTATTGGACTCGGAGAAAACCATAAGGCTCTTCCTATTTCTCTGACATTTACTCACACACTCACACACACCGCCAACCCCATATCCACAATTACTCATCAGCCTAACATTACTGGCCACCCAAGTGAGCCCTCCCCCATGTGACCTTGGCGACCTAGGCGCCATGGCAACCCTGTGACCCATCCAATAGTTGCCTGGGAGATGACCTTGGAGTCTGTCTGACCACAGCCCCCCTTTTCCCCACTCTGCTGCGAGAAGGCAAGCGATCGATATTCTATCACACAGAACAGTGGAGCGAGAGAGAGAGAGAGACAGAGGGAGAGAGAGAGAGAGGAATGGGGGTGCCGAGAGATTACAGGCGGGGGGCAGCTGACAAAGAGAGTGGTGTGTGTGGTCAATGACGTGCCGCATCATAATGAGAGGACATATTTCTGTTGTTATGGAGGTGGCTCAAGGCATGTTAATGTTTGTGTAGTGTGTATGTGTTTAGTTCATGTGTATAAAGCTCATTACTGAAATTCTTGCTAACTCTAACAACGTAATATATCATAGTGTATTCACTCTTGCTATCACCATATATATATATATATATATATATATATATATACATATATATATATATATATATATATATATATATATATATATATATATATATATATATATATATATATATATATATATATATATATATATATATATATATATATATATATATATATATATATATATATATATATATATATATGTAAGGATTAAAAAAATGTGATACTGAACCTAAATTTTACACCACATATCAGCCAGCATACTGTATATGTAAAATATGTTTTTAGGAGTTAAAAGCTAAGTGCGCTGACAAAGGTTCACAAGTCCAGCAACGGTCAAAGTGAAAGGGATTCTAGCATTATACTCAGTGATCCTGCTGGCTTAAATTACGTTTCTTATGAATATTTAATTTTAGGGTTATTATATATTTAGTATTTTACAATTTAGTACTACATGTTAAAGTAACACTACTACAAATATAAGTAGTTTTTTAATGTAAGGAATGTATGTAAAGATTCCTCCTTAAGACTACATTACAAACAGTCTGGCTTTTTGGAAGCAAGATATATTAAAAATTATTAGCCAACCTATATTATTAATATATTAATTATACACTAATTGCCAATATATCATATTATATATTTATGACATATAACTCATATATATAAATGACTTATTACCACTATTTATTAGCAGTCTTGCAGACTTGCATCACACATATACACACACAGAGTAACACAGTAGACCTGCTTATTCATAATTTATAATGGTTCATCAGTTGAATTAATTTCTAGACGATCATTTTAAATTCAATCTGCAGCTATCAACATGTACTAGTATCACTAGCTTATGTTTAAGCTTACAAACTACTTATTATGCTTGCAGCATTGTAAGCATTGTTAAACTAAGACATCACACACTTTATAAATGTGATTACAAAAGGTAGTTGTCTAAATATTATAAAATAATAATAATAATAATAATAATAATAATAATAATAATAATAATAATAATAATAATAATAGTAATAAAGAAAGGCAAATGCACATTGGAATCAACAACTTGATAAATCCACCAGGTAACATGCATTCTCCATAACCTGGAGGAATAGTTCTGTGTATGTGTGCTCCTCAAGCACCGCTCATACCAGCAATCTTTTGACATGAAATGTATAACTAACCGTTTATTTGTTATGTGATACAATGTCTGTATTGAATCAACAATGACTGACTTGCAGAACCGAAATTTTCACAGACACCACACACAAAAACAAATTGACACCAAACTGAAAAAAAGAGATCTCGGCCGTTTTTATTTCATTTACTCGCTGCAGTTTCTCACATTAGTTACATCGCCATAGTCTTGTGTTTTTTTTTCTATTTTCCTCACTTATTTAAATAATGAAATCTGAGAGAAATCTCTTTTTCCTAGGACACAGAAAGATTGTATTTTCTTTTCTTGGCGAGGCGGGGCGGGGCGGTGGGGGGGGGAGAAGAGGGAGCGGAGCAGCTTCAGGAGCAGGTTCGTTCACGGTGTTCATAAACAGACAGACGGACGGACGGACGGACAGAAAGGGAGAGGGGGAGGAAAGGGCAGTGCAGGAGAAAAGGAGAGATTGGGAGAGGAAAAGAGTGAGAAAGGAGAAGAGCAAGAGGGGTGGCATTGTGCTTTGTCTCATGTCGAAGGAAATAAAAATGAACTACAAGAGAAAATAAGCAGTTCTCAGACCACTCCACACGTTAAAAAAGAGACAAGAAATTAAAAAGTAATTACCAACTTTTGATTTCTTTAAAAAAATCTACAAGAAGTCTATCAACAAAAAACACAGAAATTGAGAAGTGGACGAAAGAGAGAATAAAGAGAGAGAAAAAGAGAAAGATGCTGGGTTATGGAGAAGAGAAATGGCCTGAAAATTAAGAGTGTTGTTCCTTATTTCCTCTGTAGAGGGCAACAGTATTTTTTGAAACTTCTTGATGCTTTGAAAGCGTTTGAACAAGTCCCGGACAGAGGGGAGGCGGAGGACTTCAAAAAGTGAGCTCAAGGAGGACCAAAATGGAAGTGGCAGTATACGCATGGGACGCTCTGGGCCCCAGTTGGTCGCGACTGAATTAAGTGCAGCTGCCGAGAGTTGAGAGTTGACACTAGTGTTCGTTGCGACATTCGTTGGCAGTGCAGTGCGCAGTGGGTTGATACACGGCACGGAAAAAAACAGACAGGCGGAATCAGCTGTCATTCTTGAATCAGGAAATGAAAAGTTACATAAATAAAAAATACATAAATATAATAATAATAATGATTGGAAGAAAAGGAAGAGCCAACCTTCTTCTCTCCTCTATCGTTGGTCCTCTCATTCTCTTAGTGTTTTGTATATTATTATTATTATTTCTTTTTTTATATCTCAATGAACGTGGCAAAAGACAATGGAGACAGTTAAGATGGTCCTCTCTTGCTGATACTCTTGTGGTTTCATATGATGGCAGCGAAGGATGGAGTCGGGAATTGAGGAGAGGAAAGATAGAAGGAAAATATTATTGGGGAGAGTGCAGGAAATGGGGACAGATGAAGAGTAAGGAATGAATTGATAATTTAATAGTAGGTCTCCTTTTCAACCCAACCTGGAGAAGTAGAGACAGACAGAGACAGAGAGAAAAGGGGAAAAAAGTGAACTTGGTTAATTCCTAATGGCCGTACAGGTTGTGTGTGTTTTAAGGCAGGGTGGTACAATGTCGTATTTTTTTGTAATTTCATCAAAGGCACATATCACTTGTGTCGTGTTACCATCTAGTGCTTCCGAAATTCACATTATGCAGAGGAAATTAGTTAACACAAAAATCATATAATGTTGCACCGGCTAACGCTAGTGTGTTTGTGTGTGTGTGTGTGTGTGTGTGTGTGTGTGTGTGTGTGTGTGTGTGTGTGTGTGTGTGTTTGGGGTGGGTGTTTATGTTGTGGGGACCTTGTGCCCTGTAATCACTGATAGTTTTTGGGGCTATGTGGTGTTGAGGAGTCTGATAAGACAAATTAAGCTTGTTTTATTTGAAAAACTAAAACTGGTAAAAGTCGTGCTTTTGGTTACTGAGGTTAAGGTTAGGGTTAGGGTTAGGTGTAGGTGTAAAATTATATACATCTAGGTGTTATGGGAGTCTGTGAGGACCTCACAAAGATAGTAGTACAAGACTGTGTGTGTGTGTGTGTGTGTTTGTGCGTTCATGTATTTATCGCATTGTGGGGACCTTTTTGTCCCCTAAAATCACTTTCATCTGTTTTTTTGGGCTTTGTGGGGACATTTGAGAGGTCCCCATGAGGAAAAATGACTTTATAGAAAATGTGCTTGTTTTATTCGAGAGACTAAAAGGAGTAAAGATGTCGTTTGGTTACTTCAGAGGTTAAGGTTAGGGTTAGAGTTAGGTGTGGGTGTAAAACTATATACATCTAGTCATTATGGGAGTCTATGCAAGGACCTCACAAAGATAGTAGTACAAGACTGTGTGTGTGTGTGTGTGTGTGCAAGGCTTACCTCCTGGGTTACGGCGCAGGATGAGTTTTCGGATCTCGTCGTAAACAAAGATTAGGAAACTGTATGGGAATGCACAGAACCACCAGCTGGGCCTAAGGGAGAGAAAGATCACACTTCAGCCCCCAAGTGCAGGTCACAAGTAAGAATCTCAAGTCACAGCAACTAAACCTCAGCTCCAATCCCAGGATACAGTTTGAGAATGAAGCAAGTTAGGTCGAGTTTCTGCTCAAAGTTAAGTAAGTCACTAGTCAAGTCACATTCTAGGGTCGACAAACTTAATACTGTCTGGTTGTATTTTTTACTTGAGAAATGTGTCCAATCGAATGGATTTTCCCAGGATAACATGACCCCAAATAAGAAAACAGTTAGGTATCATCAGATGATGTAATGTAAGAACACATATTGTATTAAGCCCGTTTTAATTGAGCATTGTCAAAATTAATATGCTAATACATACCAATGCCACTATTTATAATACTACAGTTAACATATAGCATAGTGTCTGCTTGCATTTACAAGCTCATATTAGAACCCGCATTAATGGTGTTAAAACTATTAGTGCCATTAAAAATACCATTTCATGTGTATTTAAAGGTCAACTCTGACAAACCTATTTAATAAATTTATGAACAAATCTCACCCGCAGTCCAACTCCAAACCTCTGACAAAGAATGAACAGAAAGTTTGCAGCTGAACCAAAGAATTTTTATCTGACCAAAGTTAATTAGCCTGTCTTGAACACTAAGAAGTGAAGCTGAATCTTTTATTATACAAGTAACATGTTTTCAAGTTTAGGATTTGAGTCTTCAAAGATAATTCAAAATAATCACAGCTACACGATCACTCCTCATCCTCAAGACACACACTCCACCCTGCTATACCCAGTGCTGCCTCTAGAGGGCAGTATAACTTGACTGCTGTGGAATTTTCTAGAACATGGGTTAGTATCCCCTATTGCAGCGTTTCTCAATCCCAGTCCTCACGGACCACCGCTCTGCAGTGATTTGACATTCCCGACCCACGGCACAGCTGATGCTACTGATTAGCTAATTAGCAACGTAGGACCAGCGTGCGACAGTGCAGGAAATACTGAATACGTGCAGAGCGGTGGGCCGCGAGGACTGGGATTGAGAAACGCTGCCCTGTTGTAAATGAAAAAGTGTATGTGACTGTTTGGGGGTGTGATAACACACTCACTTGAGCGGGTACATCCTGAGAGCCACGTCCATGCCTGGGCAGTAAGACAGGAAGGCAGCCAGAGCTGTCTCCTCAAACAGTCCAAAGATCAAGATCTTATTCCTGCAGAGAGAGAACACACACTTTAAACTTAGATTCTAGACATTAGACACTGGTGTTAAAATATTTAAGTGCGTGATTATCTGTCATTGTGAACACAGCACACAATGCACCACAACGAAATGTGACCTCTGCATTTGACCCATCCGTGAAGCAGCAGTGGCCAGTTTTTTTGACAGCACCGGGGGGGCAGTGCTTGGAGACGGTACCTTGCTCATGAGTACCTCAGTGGTACCTTTACAACTTTTCCGGGACTTGAACCAGTGACCCTGCCAACTCCCTGACCATTATACTACTAACTGCCCCTTTATTATAATAACTACTACTACTACTACTGCAATTATAAATTACTTATATTTGTAGTAGTGTTACTTTAACATGTAGTACTAAATTTTAATGGTTAAAATACCTAATAATACTAAAATTAAATATTCATCAAAAAGCCAGCAGGACCACTGAGTATAATGCCAGAATCCCTTTCACTTTGACTGTAGCTGGACTTGTGAAACTTTATCAGCGCACTTAGTGTTAAACTGCTAAAATCATATTTAACACATATGCATTGGCTGATATGTGGTGTAAAATTTAGGTTCAGTATGACATTTTTTAAATATACAGTACTGTGCAAAAGTTTTAGGCAGGTGTGAAAAAATGCTGTAAACAAAGAATGCTTTCAGAAATATAAATAATGATTGTTTATTTTTATCAATTTACAAAATGCAAAGTGAGCGAACAAAAGAAAAATCTAAATCAAATCAATATTTGGTGTTACTACCTTTTACCTTCAAACCAGCATCAATTCTTATAGGTACACTTGCACAAAGTCAGGGATTTTGTAGGATTATAGTCATTATATTATTTTGTAGTCATTATATTATTTTGTAGGATTATAGGATTATAGATCTGTGGTTAGTTCTCCAAGATGTTTGGAACAACCTACCAGTCGAGTTCCTTCAAAAAAAAGTGTACCTAGAAGAATTGATGCTGTTTTGAAGGCAAAGGATGGTCACACCAAATATTGATTTGATTTCGATTTCTCTTTTGTTCATTCACTGCATTTTGTTGATTGATGAAAGTAAATGATTAACACTTCCATTTTTGAAAGCATTCTTTATTTACAGCATTTTTTCACACCTGCCTAAACTTTTGCACAGTACTGTATATTTTAAGCTAATACTTAAACTGATGACATTATGGACCACTTTCCCAGTTGAAGATTAAGCCTAGCGCTAGACCAAGACTAGGCTTAATCCATGAGCACGAAACCAGCCGTACACTCTTAGAAAAGATATGTTAAAATGGACACAAACTGTATCAAATTCTAACACATTAATGGGTGAGCTTTGGGAGAACGTTTCTTGTGTTAATTTTAACACAATCACTGTGTTAACACTTTTGACACAGTAAAAGTGTCAAGAAAGGTAACACAAAGATGTGTAAACATGTATAATGTTAACACGTGCCGTCCTTGGTGTGAACAAATGCATGTTGTGTACATTTTAAAAGTACACATAACTATGTGTAACTTCTTCCAATTTTATTACACAGTAACACAAAATATGTACTAAAGTGCTATACATGATATGTGCAATTTTTCTACACACTGGTTCTAAGAGTGTATGTGTCTGGAGGTCAGTATGGGTCAAACCTGATTTAAACTGAGCTTATGATATTGATATGAAATGCAAAAAAATGTGACATCATTACAGAATGGAAGGAGGGACAGTCACACAAAAAACAAACTAAAAAAAGAGGACGGGGGACTGACTTCATGCCCTGCTGGAACACGGAGTTGCGTCGGGTCTTGCAGATGATGACGTCGGCCCACTGCACCACCACGATGCTGACGAAGAACGCTGTGTGACAGGTGAACTCCACAATCTTCCTCTGCTCATAGGTCTGAGTGAAGGACGGAGTGAGAGAGAAATTGATTTGCAAAAGCGAGAGATTAAACTGTAAAGAAGGGAAAAGAGGCTAATGTCTTCTGTTCTACAGAACTTCTGTTATAATAATAACCTGTGGCTTACAGAAATGATGTGGCTGGAAAGCAAACAAACTCTAACAAGGGGCCTTATTCACTAACCGGTCTAAGAAGAAACTCTCCTCAAAACTCACAGTTTTCACCAAGATTCTGACATTCACCAGTGTTTTCTTATTTAAGATTTATTCTTAGATAAGAACAGAATCTTGACCTTCCTAGGTTTGATTACAGAGGAGTGTTATGAGTAAATACTGACCCACTGCTGCCCATAGCTGTCCTCCAGGTCGTTGTTGGAGCGATCGTCCCAGTTGAGACGGATACCCACCAGCAGCGAGGGCAGGAATCCATTCTCAGCCATGATCACGAAGTAAGCAAAGAAGCCTCCCAATGCCTGAATCATACCTAAAGACACACACAGACACAGTATATTACATCAGCGTAAAGTCGGCTTTCCTTGACTGATAAATTTTAAGTGAGTGACTATTTGTCATTGTGAACGCAACGCATCACAGCACAGCAAACAGTGCACCAAAACGAAATGTGACCTCTGCATTTGACCCATCCGTGAAGGAGCAGTGGGCATCTGACATGGGCAGCGCTAGGGGAACAGTGCTTGGGGACGGTACCTTGCTCACGAGTACCTAAGTGATGGTTTGTAGCGTAACGACTAATTTTCCCAAGTAGAACTGAAATCATCAAACACTGGACTCACCAATCTGTCCGTAGGCGATGCTGATGAGACGCTCGTTGACCAGTTTGTCCCTCAAAGGGTTACGGGGCTGGCGTTTCATGATGTCACTCTCTGCTGCTTCATAAGCCAAGGAGATGGCAGGCACCTGGGACAGAGCAGGCAGACGGATCAGTGTGTGTGATTAAGTTGGAGTGTGTAGCTTGTGGTGTTGATTCTGGTTCCATGTGGCAAGGGTTCAGTGAAATTTAAGGTGCTTTTGTATTAGAGTTGGGTTTTAAGAATCAATCTTTAGATTCAAATTTTAGTTTCACGAAATTTCATCCCTACGAATCGACTTATTGTTATTGTTACACCCCTAATAAGCACTGCTGTGTTTTGTGTCTTGCAAGAAAACGTGTATCAACATGAATGATTCATTCGGTTCTCTTTCAGACACTCTCACTTTCATTTCACTTCACTTTCATTTCAGGCAGTTCCAAGTTTGAAATGAATCACAGAGGAGAAGCATGGAAATGAATCAAATTGAGCTCTTGTGAACTGGGAATCGACTTGACCAAAACTGAACTGATTTGAATGCAACTGAATCGCTTGGACACTTTCACATCAGTTCCAAGCCTGAAATCAATCATAAAGCAGAAGCATTAAAATGAATCAAATTGAGCCCTGCTGAATTGGAAATCAATTTGACTGCAACTGAATCGATTTGACTGAAACTGAATCTAATGATTTTTCGACCCAAACATGTATTCATATGTATAGATAAATGCGTCCTGATAGTTGTGTCCGTGTGTTCAACTGTATGTTCTGTAATGGGAGACTCTGCATTATCTTACCATGTCAGTACCCAAATCAATACACAGAATGGTGATGGTTCCCAGCGGAAGAGGAATGTTGACCAAGATGAAAAACAGGAAGGGAGTGATTTCAGGGATGTTGCTAGTCAAGGTATAGGCAATAGACTTCTTCAGGTTATCAAAGATCAGACGACCTGTATGGAACACACAAACACACATATACGTCAATTTTAACAGAACATTTCAAATTCAACACATTTTTTTCTGTTACCTCTTTATTCACTTCATTTCTCCCTCTCACCTTCTTCCACACCAGTGACGATGGAGGCGAAGTTGTCATCCAGGAGGATCATATCAGCTGCCTGCTTAGACACATCAGAACCTGAGATTCCCATGGCTACGCCGATATCTGCCTTTTTCAGAGCTGGCGAGTCGTTCACACCATCACCTGTTACAGCCACAATGGCACCCTAAAAAGATATTAAAAATGTGTTATTAGAAAGATAAAAGCTGAATTAGATCATACATAATTCAACAGGTTTTTCATTTTTACTGCTACATATATACAGCACATATATATATATATATGTACAGCCTGTACAAAGCTGTCATCAAAGCAAAAGGTGGCTACTTTGAAGAATCTAAAATATAAAACATATTCTGGTTTGTTTAATATGTATATATATATAAATATGCAAACACTGCAGTGTGTGTATGTGTGTGTGTGTGTGTGTGTGTGAGCACCTGTCTCTGGCAGCCCTCTACAATGATGAGCTTCTGTTGTGGTGACGTCCTGGCAAAGACAATCTCAGTGTGGTTTTTCAGCACATCATCCATCTGATCCTGGCTCATGTCCTTCAGGTCTGTACCATGGATCACACACGCTTTGGCATCCCTGATGACACAAAGTGGCAAAATCATCATCATCATCATCATCATCATCTTTATCACTTGGTGCTGTGTTAGAAATGTCAAAGCTGTGACGATATTTGTGTGCCAAAATTCTGAGCATGCAGTAGATGTCTTGTCTTTAAATGCTCATCTCAGCCTGTGCTCGCATTCAACTCTGTCTTCCTCATTCCAACAAATCAGCCTGTTTTTGTACCAGTGAGACAAATAAACGTGTTTCAGGGATTTTTGTTTTGTGTCTGAAGACAGCTGATTACAATAAAACAAAGGCAAATAAACATCGTGTTTCTCTATAATTCTAATGTAGAGGTAGCAATTTTTTCTAAATGACAAATGTGTTTATAGGCAGAAATGGGTCTATAATTCACATATCAGTGCAACCCTACTAATTAGGATTTCATTTCATTAAATTCATGATTGAGATTTTATGTTAAAAATGCTGGATTGCATATTGGGGTGGATGAAAGAAGGCAACAGTGCAGTACCTTGGGTTAACCTGGCTAACAGGAATATTGAGGCGCGCAGCAATGTCCTCCACAGTCTCGTTGCCCTCGGAGATGATGCCCACCCCTTTGGCGATGGCCTTGGCCGTGATTGGATGGTCGCCGGTAACCATGATGACTTTGATTCCGGCCGAGCGGCATTTGCCCACGGCATCGGGCACGGCGGCACGGGGCGGGTCGATCATGGACATGAGGCCCACGAAGCACAGGTTGTCTGTCTGGAAGTTCACATCGTCTGTGTCGAAGGCAAAGCCTTTGGGGTACTTGTCCGCAGGCATAAACAAATGGCAGAAACCTGTAAAGTTTAAAAAACATAAGAGACCAGGAGAGAGAGTACGGGAATAGATTTAGTTTTGATTTTCCAAAAAAAAAAGTCTGATTTTCTCATGTCTCATTTTGTATCTCTTGCCCTTGTTTTGTTTTTACTTCACAGACGTGTTCATTCTCTCCCCACTCACCCAGCACTCGCTCTCCCAGTCCTCCCAGCTCCAGGTAGGCGTTCTGGAAGGCTTCCTTCATCTCGTCGTCCATGGGCTGCTCCTTGCCCTGCACCATGATGGTGGAGCAGCGGTCCAGGATGCGCTCCGGTGCTCCCTTCATCACCAGCAGGTAGTGGTTATCACTGGGTTCCTCGGTTTCGTGCACTGAAAGCTAGATTCAAATGGAAAAAGTCAGCCGCAGGATATAACGCATTATTTAAGAAGTAAATAATATACTGACATATATATACTTAGACACATCATAATCTATGTCCAGCTAATATTTTTGGTGCAAAACTGTAAAACCACAACAGCAGAACTACTTGTCTTCATCCATCTGGCCTCACCTGGTACTTGTTGGTGGAGTTGAAGGGAATCTCAGCCACCTTCTTGTTCTTGTCCCTCATGGCCCTGACCGAGCCGCAGGAGAGCTCGATGCACTTGAGCAGTGCCGACTCGGAGGCGTCTCCAGCCACGTCGCGCTTCAGGATGGGCAGAGACTCCTGTCCTGCCTTAAACACCGCCCTGTTACACAGCGCTGCCACCCGCGCCAGTGACACCCAGGTCACTGAGGTCTTATCGAAGGACGTCCCTGGAGAAAAAAAAGATTTCGAAAGATAATCCCGAGTCCTCTTTGTCCTAGTCCATGACAAGACCAGGTACAAATACTGGATTTCATTTTATACCAAATGCCAGTTGAAACTATAGCTATAACCAACCACTCATCATCAACATCTCACTTCAAATGTAACTCGGTCATGAAAGCTCTAGTGAAACTCGTTTGAAAACAAGTTGGGCTTGTTGTCTCACCGGACTGGTCCTCGGTGGTGTCGGCCTCATGGATCTGGTTGTCGAACCACATGTGGGCCACAGTCATGCGGTTCTGGGTGAGAGTGCCGGTCTTGTCGGAGCAGATGGTGGAGGTGGAGCCCAGCGTCTCTACCGCCTCCAGGTTCTTCACCAGGCAGTTCTTACGAGCCATGCGCTTAGCCGTCAGCGTCAGACACACCTGTACCCGCGGTGAGGAGAGGGGGGGAAAAAGAGAGAGAGAGAGAGAGCGGTTGGAGAAAAGAGGGAGAGAAAAGGTGGGAGACAGAGAAAGAGGCAGCAAGAGAGAGAGATGATGGAGAGAGAGAGAGAGAGAGAGAGAGAGAGAGAGAGAGAAGGTGTAAATGAGAAATGGAGAGAGAAAAAAGACAGGATGGTGGAGGAGATAGATAGATAGATAGATAGATAGATAGATAGATAGATAGATAGATAGATAGATAGACAAAGAGATAGAAAGAAAAATGAGGGGGAGAAAAAGAAGGGAGACAGTAGGAAGCACCAGGAGAAAGAAAAGAGAGGTTGTACGGTAAAGAGTGTCAGACAGAACGAGAGGTAGAGAGATAATAATGTTAAGGCCATGAGAGAGAGAAAGAGGCCAAAAAAAGAAGAAGAGAAAAGAAAGGAAAGAAGAGAAAGAGAGTGTTAGTGAAGTCCCATTTGGGGTCCGGCGGTTTTGTGCATTGTAGTGGCGTGCAGCAGTGCACTTGGAGAACGTTCTAGAAAGAGGCTCCTGGAACGCTACAAGCAGATGTGCAGCACAGCTAGCTTTAGTGCGAATTATCGTGCACTAGGGGTGTAAACCACACGTTTCATCACGATACCATATTATAGCCATTCAACGACTCAACATCCGCCGATTTAATGAAGTCTGCTACGATACGATTTCCATTCGGTTCAATTCAGGAGCCGGTGATCGATATGAGACAATGCGGTCCCACTTTATAATAAGACTCCCCTTAAAAAGGTTTAAAAATGATTTATAATCAGGTTGTAGACAGTTTTAATATCATTAAAGCAACACTATGTAAGATTTGCTCACATGATCCCCCTACAGACAAGAAACGGCACTGCCTGTAACAACTGTCGTAAAATCTGTGTCGCAGTAATACACGTCCATTTGTTGTGAGGCCAACGAGACCGTCAAACTTCCTAAAGCAGGACAATTAATGTGCAATCAGTGTCTTCAGGCCAGGTAAAGGAGCCTTACAACGTTTTATTCAAACATGACTATTGTTTTATTTTTTTGAAATATCAGAAACAAAGGCTAACTCAAAGCTAACTGAAAAGATAGAGTTTTGGTTTTCATCTTGGTCTGCCCTATAACTCACTGCCCATTGCGGAAATAGGCTGTAGTCCTATTGTAATGCAATGCTGTTTGCATGGTGATAATGTTATCGATTTGTAAGGTTGAAAAATAGCCAGAGACGCGTCTGAGCCGTTTCTCACTTGGAGAAGTACAGTTATCTAGTTGCATACTACATGCTTCTGCCCATATTTGTATTTGTATTAGTCAAAATGAGGACAGAGATGACTTGCATGCTAACTATCGACAACTAGCTAGCATGTTAGCTACCGGCTCAATAACTTGCTTTAGGCTACTACTTGAATAACTTGATTTATGGACATAGGGATATGACTATGGAGGGATATGACTTCAATCACACGGCCTGACACACAACAAGCTCAAACGCACTAGATATACACTATATTGCCAAAAGTATTCGCTCACCCATCGAGGCGCATAGTGTGCAGAGGTCGCCGACTTTCTGCAAAGTCAATCGCTACAGACCTCCAAACTTCATGTGGCCTTCAGATTAGCTCAAGAACAGTGTGTAGAGAGCTTCATGGAATGGGTTTCCATGGCCGAGCAGCTGCATCCAAGCCATACATCACCAAGTGCAATGCAAAGCGTCGGATGCAGTGGCGTAAAGCACGCCGCCACTGGACTCTAGAGCAGTGGAGACGCGTTCTCTGGAGTGATGAATCATGCTTCTCCATCTGGCAATCTGATGGACGAATCTGGGTTTGGCGGTTGCCAGGAGAATGGTACTTGTCTGACTGCATTGTGCCAAGTGTAAAGTTTGGTGGAGGGGGGATTATGGTGTGGGCTTGTTTTTCAGGAGCTGGGCTTGGCTCCTTAGTTCCAGTGAAAGGAACTCCGAATGCTTCAGCAGACCAATTTCACGCTCCCAACTTTGTGGAAACAGTTTGGGGATGGCCACTTCCTGTTCCAACATGAGTGCGCACCAGTGCACAAAGCAAGGATCATAAAGACCTGGATGAGCGAGTTTGGTGTGGAAGAACTTGACTGGCCTGACCTCAACCCGACAGAACACCTTTGGGATGAATTAGAGTGAAGACTGCGAGCCAGGCCTTCTCGTCCAACATCAGTGTCTGACCTCACAAATGTGCTTCTAGAAGAATGGTCAAAAATTCCCATAAACACACTCCTAAACCTTGTGGAGTGCTTGCCCAGAAGAGTTGAAGCTGTTATAGCTGCAAAGGGTGGGCCGACGTCATATTAAACCCTATGGATTAAGAATGGGATGTCACTTAAGATCATATGCGTGTAAAGGCAGGTGAGCGAATACTTTTGGCAATATAGTGTAGATGATAAGCAAAGAATTGATATTTACTAGTCCAACAGTAACAGCGCCAGGTCACCATCGCTTCTCCTCTTTCAGCCGGGTCAATATTCACCCTAGTCCAGGCTCTTACTTTATCGCTCTCCCGCATTCTTTTTTTGTCTCCTCTGACAGCATTTTTACCATCTTCGCTTTCCTTGCCGCTCCAGTCATTCTTTCGTTAGTTTGTAACTTCGTTTACCTGTCTGGTCTTTTGAAAGGGGACTTTTGACATATGCCGTAAAGCAGTCAAATTTTGTAGTTCTTTTAGTGGCTAGGTTCCTATCCAAAACCCAAAGTTTCATAGTGTCAGTTTAGGCGATACAGACACTGTCAAGCGACGATAAAGGTGTCTTTGAACCTACTGTGAGTTGATGTATCATCAGAATGATCTGGTAAAATATAATATGAAGGCTGAAAAACTATACAGTGTTTTTACTACAAATTTGATTAACGGGTTTATTGATTTAAATCATTTTTTAAATTATCTACATTTTAATGAGATCATTGAATTCACGTATCAATGAAGATCAACGTATCGTTACACCCCTAGTGTGCTCAGACGAGCAGAGCGCAGCCAAAAGCCCCTCGTATGAGCACAGCAATCAGCAAGCGCAGGCAAAACTAGAAATACCACAACTGAGTAATACTTTTTCAGCTTTTCACACTGGCCTAGGCCTTCAACAGTGAGAGTCTGAAAAAGAGGACAAGAAGGAAAGAAAGAAGGAGAGAGAGAGAGAGAGAGAGAGAGGAAAGGGAACAGACACAGAGAGACATCCACAAAGTCACAATCACAAAGAGTCACAGAAAACAGAGGATTAGAAAGAAGGAACACTCTAAAAAAGAGGGGCACATGACAAAAAAGTCACAAGCAGTCACAACCACAAACGCTGACCAACACCGGAGCCACAACCAGTAATGGTGACACTACAAAGCTAAATAGAGCCACAGATGGGTGGAGTATGGTGGTCGATTGCTCCTGGAAGCACTTGCGTTGTGTTGTAGCTGTTTGCAGCGTTTTCAGAGTTTCCGTATCTGCAGCATGTTTGTAAAATGTGGCACTTATGTTGTCATTTTGATGAAAGTGTTTTCTGATTTTGTGTAGCCTCTTCATAATTGCAGTGTGTTTGCATGTGCATTCTGAACTTGATTAATATGTTGTGTGGCTTTGCAGCACATTTTTTGTTTTGAACTGCACTGGACTCTCTCGGCCACCGTAGTGGAGTTACTGAGGCATGTTATTTATATGTCGAGGTGTTGAGGAGTTGCGTTCTTACAAAACACCCACAGACTGCAAAATCACAATTACCAAGACACAAACATACAGCAACACGAACTAGACATCACTACAATATGAAAATTATCACTCGCACACGCAACTGTAAACACACAAATAAAGGTACAGTCGACTAAAACACAAACATAGAACCACACAAATGAAACATCTGTAGGAAATACAAATAAACACACACATAAACACACACTCATACATACAAACAGATTACGAAAGCACAATTAAGAAAATACAAACAACCACAAAAACTAAACATCACTGGAAATATAAAACATATATAGTATAAATTAAATTAAACACACACAAACACACACAGACTTCAAAAGCACAACTAACAGGACACCAACGCACAACTGCAAACACATACACACACAAATAAACACATGCAGACTACAAAAGTCTACTTAACAAAACAAACATACAACCTCACAACTACACTAGAACATGAAAATAACACACAGACTACACAAAACAATCAACAGAAAGCAAACACACAACCACACAACTATAAACTGTGATTATCATACACAAACTTACACACACTCAGAACTGCAAACACACAAATAAATGCACCACAAAAACAGAACACATATACAAATGCAAATTATAAGTCATCAGTCAAAATCTTTCTTTATCTTTATCTTTTCCTTATCTATCACAAACACACCACACACACACAGACTCACAGTGACGGTAGCCAGCAGTCCCTCGGGCACGTTGGCCACGATGATGCCGATGAGGAAGATGACGGCCTCCAGCCAGCTGTAGCCCAGGATGATGGAGAGGATGAAGAAGGTGACGCCGAGGAACACAGCGACGCCTGTGATGATGTGGATGAAGTGTTCGATCTCTTTGGCGATGGGCGTCTTGCCGGTCTCCAGGCCGGAGGTCAGGGTAGCGATGCGGCCCATGACGGTGCGGTCACCGGTGCATACCACAATCCCGCGGGCCGTACCTGCACACACACACACACACACTGTTATACATCATCCTCTTTCTCTTTGTAATTATTTTCTATATGAAAACATGGCATGCTGTTTCTTAGTTCCTGGGTTGTACAGTGAGTGAAATGACACACACTCACATGTGATGGACGACCAGTGAGTGTTTACTGCATTTGAATTTACGCTGCATGAGCAGGCGGGAACTTTTATACAAGTAGTACTGATACGCTTTTCAACTTATATATAATTCTACAACTTGGACTATGTTTATTTTATAAACTGCCCAACAGAGATGGTCATTGTGCCAATCGTTCATGGATACAGAAGAATCTGGTGAGGTTTAGTAATAACGGTATTGGCCAGAGAGGGGCAGTAGAGCTGAACACAGCACAGCGCACAGTGTACCACAACGAAATTGACCTTGGGTACTTGGGGACGGACGGTACCTTGCTCATGAGTACCTCAGTGGTACCTTTATCAGTCCTTGGGTTCAAACCGGCAACCTTCCGATCACGGGGCGAACTCCCTAACCGTTACGCTATCAACTGCTATCAGGGTGGGACTGAGGAGTCACGAAGCAGTGGCACTCTTTCTTTCTTTCTTTCTTTCATTCTTTGTTTCTTTTATTCTTTCACTATTTATTTGACTCTTTCTTGCACTCTTACTCTTTCACTCTATTTATTTTACTCTCATTTTCTTTCTTTTAATGTTTATCTCTTTTACTCTTGCACGCTTTCTATTTTTACACAATGTCATTTTCTGTCACTCTGTTCTTTCTTTCACTCTGACCCTTTATTTTACTCTTACTTTCTCTCTTTCGCATGTTCATTTTCTCTTTCTTCCACTCTTTTTTCCTTCTGATCTTTGTTTTTACTTTCTTTTCTTTTTCCCCTCTTTCTATCTTTCTCTTTCTTTCATAATTTATTTCTTTCACTCTTTCTTTTTTCTTCCTCTTACTATTTCACTCATTCTTTTATTTCTCTTTTTTATCTCTTTTACACTCTTTCTTTTTACTTCTTTTTCTCTTTTACTCTTTCAATATTTCTTTGACTCTTTCTATCGTTCTTTTACTCTCTCTCTAGCAATATCTGTATTAACCAGAGGGGGGCAGTGAAACTGTACGGTGTCTCTGCGGCAGAGCTCCAGGGTTTGAGTCAGCAGTCATGAAGCGGCACTCCTTCACTCTTTCTTTCTTTCACTCTAGTACTAACTTTACTGACCAGAGGGGGGCAGTAGAGCTTTGTCAGAGTTGAGCCGGAGCTCCAGGGTTAGAGTCAGGAGTCATGAAGCAGACGCAGCAGCAGCAGCATGGTGCTGACAGCCGGAGCATATGCAGTCTGCCTCTCTCTAAACAGCCCCATTACTCTGCTGACCTCCCCTCACACAACACACTTCAGTGAGTCACGGACAGTAAGTGAGCACCACCGTGGAGGCCACGAGGTGACACGCTGATTCCTCAACAGCTGCCCGGGCGGAAACACTCACAAGATACTGGACCTTGATCTGTAAGCCATGAAGAATTTAGACGAAACTGTGCCTTTGAGCTGGCCTCGGGCATTTTAACAGGAGGTGCAAAGCATTTATTTCAGCTTTCATGTTACTGACAGCCCAAAATCTTTAACTGTAGACCAAATGTCTTCAATGTACCAAGTGGTGATCGATGCAATTCCATCAGTTGATAGCGTAACGGTTAGGGGCTTAGCCCCTTGATTAGAATCCAAGGACTGGTAAAGTTACCACTGAGGTACTCATGAGAAAGGTACCGTCCCCAAGCACAGCTCCCCAGCTGCTGCCCACTGCTCCTTCACAGATGGGTCAAATGCAGAGGTCACATTTCGTTGGTAGACTGTGTGCTGTGGTGTGGTGTGTTCACAATGACAAATAATCCCTCACTTTCATTTTTGGAATTAAACGGTGATTAGCAGGATATTAACAAAATAAAATAAAATCAAGACTTCAATAGTTGAGTATCGGTTGAAATGATTAACCTTCAGTAATACAAGAAAACTACAAATAATACCCAAATACTGCCTATATCAGATACTTTTGTACTGTAGTTGTAATTTGTATTGTAGTATTGTAATGGGTTATTTTTGATGCAGTCATTTTTCTTTATAAGGGACTCGGGTACTCTGTATTCCTCTATATACTACTTTATTAAGGGCTTGTTTACACGTATCTAGATATTTTTATAAACATCTTTTTGGGCCTTTCGTTCACACGTGAACCGAGTTTTAACCACCTCATACGCCCTCCAGAGTGAAGATTTTTCAAAATGCTAGACTCTGTGGATCCTTGTAAACACGTAAAACGCAGTTTTCTTAAAACGACGATGTGTTTAGTTCTATTTTGCTCGTTCCCTATATACCTTATATGTTTTCAAACGTCATAGTATACGCCAGAAAAGGTAATAGCATCAGCTGAGTGACATTTGTATATAGTCAGTTTGACTGATCGTTATCGGAACAGAAAGTCGTGTCATACGCTGTTTGGTTTTTTCAGGATTCTGATTGGCTAACATGGCTTTATGCTTCTCGTTACACTGCTGCCTATAGGTCTGGCATGCTCATATTAGCTCTTGACGGCGTATTTATGTGGAAAACTATCTGTTGTATCTATTTTTGAAAACGGAGAAGGGGAAATAGCCATTTAGCCCAGCTCTGTGGCCTAAAAGGAGGCAAAAATCTAGGAATAGACGGGAGAAAGTGATGCAAGTTAAGAATTTTGTTAATCTTTTTGAATTGCAGCTTTTAAACTGTTTTTTAGATCATTTAAAGTGTTGGTACCTTGATTTAAGTGATTTTAACAGTGATTATTTGTGATTGTGAACACAGCACACAGTACACCGCAATGAAATGTGTCCTCTGCATTCGACCCATCCATGGAGGAACAGTGGGCAGCTTTTTGGTAGACGGTACCTTGCTCATGAGTACCTCAGTGGCACCTTTTGTCGACTTGAACCAGCGACCTTCCGGCCACAGGGCCAACTCCCTAACCGTTATGCTACTAATTACCCCATGTTGCCCCAACTGATGGGTTTTAGGTTTTGATCTCCGGTCTCAGTTGGTATATGACAAAATGAGGTTTTTCAAATGACACAGTACACACAATAACATGCCTTTTCCGGATTTTTTTTTTTCCAACGTTCAGTAAAGATGATTTTTGAATGAAAAAAAAGTGTTCATTTAGGTTTGCTTCAAGCAGTTAATATTTTCATCCGTGGCTTCTGCTTCTTTTAATGAAGAGGGTTTGAGGATGAGGAGAAGGCAAGATTTTTGTTTTTCAGTTACATGCATCTCAACATTTCATCCCTTTCTGATTTCTGTTTGTGAAACCATTTTTAGCCCACCTTTACAGGACTACTGGCAGCTGAGCTTAGTGCTACCGTCTGAATTCGTAACATTTCGCTGGATGGCACAGGCTTCGGTTGCACATTTTGGCGAAGTATGATTGGAATCCTCTACAAAATGATGTTGCTTATGTTATTTAGCCAAAAAGATCTTTCCTATTTTGGCCATAAGTGCTGATCCTCAGTCAGATGATATAATCTAAAACCCAGAAATGCAGGTCACTGGTATTTTTATCACCTTCATCTGGGACTGATGAGAGAGAAAGGGGACTAATGGAGTGATGCTCTTTTTAGATCACTGAGATCGCTTAATACATGTTCCCTGTTTCATTCAAAAAAAAAAAAGAGGCTAAAGAAACTAGGAGAGGGGGAGGGAGAGAGAGAGTGAGAGGATATTATGCGATGGGGTGACAAGATGGAGAGGAAACGGGAGAGGCGGTTGTCATGACAACGCTTCTCTCTTTTCCACAAAGCTAAAATAAAACTACAGCATGAAACCCCCCAGAGAAAAGGAACGATCAAAGGAAGGAAAAACCCTGCGAATCTGAGGTAGATGCGCAAAACCAACACTCAAAATCGAAGATGCGGAGGAGGCGGTTTCTATGGCGACCGTACCTTCAACGCAGTTGGTGGAGAAAAAGGCGATGTTGCGGGTTTCCAGCGGGTTGTCGTGGGTGCAGTCGGGGGACCTGGTCTGAGGCTCTGACTCGCCGGTCAGAGAGGAGTTGTCAACCTGAAGGGCGGTAAACGGCAATAGTGTTGATTAGAGACGTCCCAATATGACACTGACATCAAAGATATCAGTCTGATACTGACTGAAATCACCGCTCGGCCACCAGAGGCCGACTTGTCTTGTGTTACCTCTCTTTTTTTAGGTTTGTCCACCCCAATGCGTCACGTGTTGCCTCTCATCTTTCTGTCGCTGGTTTTGAGGTCTATTTCCGAGCCTCCGGCTTACGGTTTTTATGATATGATCACATTTTATAATTTATTATCATGACAGTTTTTATCTGTTTTGTGAAGGTCTGACTGTTTATTTTGCTGTGGGTCTTTTAGCATGTCGTTCAAGAGCAATTTAAAGGTGTTTTGTGTGAATTTTGGCGATGGTGAATTTTCGGCCAAGTCCGCATCGCCTCAGCCCCCCACCCGGCGATCCAGGTCACCGGAATTCTAGCCGGGGTTTGCTTTCACCTTTCTCACTTGGTGGCGTGGGCGTTATTGGTGCGCCTGTGTTGGATTACATTGCTCTGTTTGTTCTACGTTGACTCGCTTAGGTTTCTGTCCAAGTTTGCACGTCACGTTCGCGTCTTGAGCACTCGTTTGGTTGGATTTCGTTCACCTGGGCTTTCCATTATTTAAGCGAGGTCAACCCGGAGCTCATCGTCCGGTCATCGTTGCGTTTACCCTTTGTTTTCGACCAGGAAGTACAGCCCCCGTAAGCTAGATACTCAGAGGGACTTTGGAATCTCCGTCTGAGCTGACTGAAGTTGGTTTAGCTGTGCTCCGAGGACGCAAAGTGATTGACGCGAGCTCAGGTTCTATCATGTGAGCATTGATGAAATGAATCGTGAATCGCGTATGAATCGTGAATTGATTTTGAATTGAAATGTTAACAATACTCATCCCTAGTCGATACTCGAAGCACCGATACCTGTACCGGCATTTGGAGTGTAAATGTTGGATCTGCGTAACGCAATGCTGATAACGTACAACAGAAAACATTGTGTGTGTGTGTGTGTGTGTTTACCTTGCAGCCATGAGCAGAGATGATTCGAAGGTCAGCAGGAATTCTGTCTCCACCCTTAACCTCCACCAGGTCTCCGGCCACCACCTCTTCGGCATTAATCTGCAGTTTCTCCCCCTCACGGATCACTAATGCTTGCTGTGTTACACACACACAAGAAGATCAGATAAAGGCGTCCTAAGGCGGTTTAGTGGATTTGGGATATTTGAATGGGACAAAGTAACTGGGATTAGACCTGAAGCAGACATTTGGGGCCAATTTCCCAGCCTGGGATTAAGCCTAGTTTAAGACTAGCTTTGAGTTTCAGAGGTAAATCTCTAATGGTACTAGAACATGTGAGCGGTGAGAATTTCGTAGGACTGTTTGCCCCGCCCACTCCTCCGCTCAAATTCGTATCAAGTCCCTCCACTAAAATTTCAAAGTGTTACAGTTTTGATAATTGCTGAAGCACAGGTAAATTCTGGGTAGATTTGGGCACGCCTCAGATGCCTCGGAGCGAAATTGGAGAGAGCCAGAGTGACTGCTCCGACCTTTAGATAAAAAACTGCCCTGCGAATCATCTGTCTCCATTTAGTCCTATCTTCTGCATCTTCTACCCTCACACCAACTAACTTCATGTCCTCTTTCACTACATCCATAAATCTCCTTTTTGGTCTTCCTCTCAGCCTCCTGCCTGGTGGCTCCAACCTCAGCATCCTTCTACCTACGTAATCATTGTCTCTCCTCTGGACATGTCCAAACCATCTCAGTCTGTTATCTCCAAAACATCAAACATGAGCTGTCCCTCTGATGAACTCATTCCTGATCCTATGCAAACCTCGTTACTCCCAAAGAGAACCTCAACATCTTGAGCTCTGCAACCTCCAGTTCTGCCTCCTGTCTTTTCCTCATTGGCACTGTCTCCAAAGCATACAACATCGTTGGTCTCGCTACTGTCTTATGTCCAGGTAAATATGGAAGTTTGAGGCTGCGAAAAAGGGATTATGATGATAATCCAGGTTAAGATTAAAAGGAAGATGATTTTTTTATGAATCAACATTTGCTCTTTCAGGCTACGGGCAGTACCTGAGGCACCATGTTCTTGAAGGACTCCATGATCTTTGAGCTTTTTGCCTCCTGGAAGTAAGAGAAGCAGCCGGTAATGATGACCACTGCGGACAGCACAATGCCCAGGTACAACTGAGAAAAGACAGAGAGATTACAAAATTAACTGGACAGTCTGTTAGACACATTATTGAACACATGTGTGGACTTCAGTGATGTTGTTCATCTGTTCCAGTTCTCGTCTACATTTTCCTAGTTCAATGACTATCCGTCTAGTAATTTATTTTATAAAGACTGCGGCACGATGGCGCAGTCTTTAGCGCTGCCGCCTCACAGCGAGGAGGACCCAATGGCGGTAGTGACAGAGGCAAGAGTTGAACCAACAACCTCTTGGTCCAGATGGTTCAGATGAGCTTTAAAAGACTAAAATTAAATGATAAAATATCTATCTAGAGGATCATATATCCACATTCTAGACGCTAACATTGCTTTTGCCCATTTTGCCGCTTTCAAGACTAAATCCACACCTAGGGGCAGCTGATAGCATAATGGTTAGGGCGTGATCAGGTTGCCCCGTGATCAGAAGGTCGTCAGTTCGAATCCCAGGACCTGTAAAAGCCTCTCTGAGGTACTCATGAGCAAGATACCGTCCCCAAGCAGTGCTCCCCATGTTAGCTGCTCACTGCTCCTTCACAGATGGGTCAAATGCAGAGGTCACATTTGGTTGTGGTGCACTGTGTGCTGTGCTGTGGTGTGTTCACAATGACAAATAATCACTTATGTTCACTAGGGTTGGATAGTTAATAGAAAACTAATCAAAAACCATCATTCACAACCTCTGATCAACGTAATCTTGCCCTTGTTGGTTATTTCCACCATGTTGGTTACTACATAGTAACCAACCATCCATCTACTCTAGTGTGTGTGTGTTTGTGTGTGTGCTTCCTCACGTTGTCCCCGGCTGGCTCGTCTTCAGTGGCAGCCTGGATGGCGTAGGCCAGGAAGCAGAGAATGGCTCCGATCCACAGCAGGATGGAGAAACCTCCAAAGAGCTGCCTGCAGAACTTCACCCACTCGGGCGTGGTGGGGGGAGGAGTGAGAGCGTTGGGTCCATCCCGAGCCAGGTACTCAGCTGCCTTTGCGTTAGTCAGACCCTGGACACACACAAAAATTGAAACACCTTTCGGTCCAGTCATCGTTCACTTTGATCAGTGATGTATAGTTCATGAAAGGCATGCTTCATTTAAAAAAATGATTCCTTAAACAGAAAATGTTTCCAGAAAAACTCTCAAGTAACCCAGTACTATACTACTAGAGTAAAAGTAAGTAAGAATCTCTGATCAAAAGTACCTTGCTGGGATTCATAAAGGTTTGCCATTACAAAACTTAATCTTCAGTGTAAAAACTAATATTTTATGGCACAAATTTTGCAGTCAGTTTTCTACTTCTAACTTAGAATTTATATTTATAGCTTATTTATATGTGTATATTCTATATGTGTATTTCATTTGTCAGAAACATTGTTTTTGTGGGACTCTAGTATACCGTTGCTTTTTACAGCGTTTTTTAAATGCAGTTGAAAATGCTGCTTTTTGCGGCACTCTAGTGACTTGTGGTCAAACGACACTTTTTACACCGTAAAATGGCTGTAAAAAGACAGCACTTTTTACCGTGTTCTAGTAAGGTACCTTTAAGGCGAATTCTGGCACCTTGGGCTTTCCACAGATCAGAGCGCACATGCAGAAAGAGTTGATCATGCGCAGACACAAGATTTTGCCTGCAAAAGTTCCACTGTGCGCTCAGAATTAAGACACAAACACAGCGTATACAGACCCTCCAGGTTTTCGCAATGTTGCAATCGCAACTCTTATTGCAAATTGAACCAATGCCTGCCAATTCGTGGCGACCCTGCAAATTTGACCAATCACCACAACTTTTCTGCAGGTTTTGACCAATGATTGTCATTTCCCGTAAAACGTTGAGATATTCGTCAGTGAACTCACTTTCTTGTTAGAGTTGGAAGACACAGTTGGAAGACACATATATTAGATATTAATATTACATATTAAACATATGTAAGCATATTACACTTGCTGTAATCCTTGAAATCTTTTGTTTTCTCTTTTTGGCAAGGTTACTACTTAGTGGCTTTGTTCCCTTCATTTGAATTAATTGTTAAAGAATAATTATAAAGAGGGAAAAATCACAACTTTTTTTCCGCAACTTTGACTTGCTCCTGCAATTGTATTGCAACAAATAATTTTTTTTGAAAAGTTGCCGCAAAATCAGGCATTTTAGGCCGCGACAATCTCAAAAAAGACTGATTATATCATTATTATTATACTATAGTATAATATACCATAGTATTCTCTGTGCCTACATCCACGGGGCGCCGTGGTGATCACACCACAAAATAAACAATAAGATGAAACGACAGACATCATATCGCACAGTCCTATCTTAGACAGGTTAATGATGATTGTAAAAACATTACATACGATACACAAACTTACCTGCACAATGTCAGTGTTGTACTTTCGGCACACTTCCTCAATGGACATCTTATGTTCAGTCTAATAAAGAGAGAGCGGCGACAAAACAAATAAGTAATGACATATGTAAAGATCAGCTTAACTCCAAAATCTTAAACGATATAAGAAGCGGAAAAAATCTTTCTGAACCACTTCTTAAAAATTCAAGTAACATTTCAAATGTCCAGTTATTCTCCATTTAACTTCGATGAGCAGAATTCATTATGTAACTGTTTCTCACTTTAAGGAATGGCTTGAGACATATCAGTATTTTTTAGTAATTCACACACCAGTGGTACTTCTTTCTTCAGGTCATCCATGTCTTTCACTCCCTTCTTCTTGGGAGAATCCTTCTCATCGTTGTCCTGCGTGGTAGCCACGCGGTAGCTGTCCGACCGTCCGTACTATGGACAGAGAGAGAGAAAGAGAGAAGGAGAGATATTATTGTTGGACGATGCTGTGTTATTTTTTTACATTTCCAGAGACCGTTTGCTGTATATTAGCTCTGTGAGCAGATCATAGCGAGCACTTGATCCCTTTTTCTGGACCACGCTCACGTTAATCTAGTAATAGCCTGTGTCCTGTTGTGCTTATTGATTCCTCTCAACCTTCTGGCCCTGATCATCCCTGTGCAAAGTTACACCCACTACAAAAGAGAGGAGGAGGAGGAGGAGTAAGTGGATGATGGGTGACACCATTGAATTAACACCGACATTGTCGAATCTGATTAATGGACCTACTCAACTTGGAATTTTCCCAAAATGCAATCAGCTTAAAGTAAGACTTGAAAAAACCCCACTAACACAGTTGCTAATGAACGAAAGCCAAGCAAGCAGAGAATAATTATCAACACACAGACATGACTGTGTTTGACAAAAATGTTTAAAGATCTCAACAAGATCATAAAAGGGCGGCATGGTGGCGCAGTGGTTAGCGGTGCCGCCTCACAGTGAGAAGGTCCTAGGTTCGATCCCCGGATTGGCCGTGGGGCCTTTCTGTGTGGAGTTTGCTGGCCCTCCCTGTGTTCAGCGTGGGTTTTCTCCGGGGGCTCCGGTTTCCTCCCACAGTCTAGGTTAATCGGTGACTCTTAATTGGGGCCAAAAGGTGTGAATGAGTTTGCTCTGCGGCCTGCCCGGGGTTGGTCCTTGCCTTGCGCCCGTGGTTCCAGTGATAGGCTCCGGTCCCCACGACCCCGATAGGGATTAAGCAGTTCAGAGAATGAATGAATGAATGAACAAGATCTTAGATTTCTTACTAAATTCAGAAGGTCGCTTAACAGTGAACAGTGTTTTATGTTAGTTATTTATAGGGATGATAATATCAGAATCATGTCAGAATCGGCCGATAACTGCTTTTTTAAGTAATCGGCAATTTAAACATGGTTAATATGGACAACATTGCACAGGGATTGCCTCGTTGGTGGTTCTGCCACTACAGTCATTTGATTGTATACAGCTTTAATAAGGGCCACTTCTGACTCAATTCAAAATGAAAACAAGTTCCAGCCAGGGTTGCATGATAAAAGGAAAAAATCCTACAATATAGGCTTATATATTGAGATATTGTTCACTCTATTTGGGAAAGAATGAATCATTGTTGAAATATTGGCTGATTTTTCTTTGGCAGTCCATCTACATAGGAAACAGAAGTAATAATGCTGAAAACTGACTTTTTCCATGGAAGACTTCTTTGAATGTGAACCGTCCTTTTGTGAACTTTATCCAAAAAGTCTTAAATCAGAGTAAATGGTGTTACTTCAGACAGACTTGTATATTAGATATGGAAAATGATTTTTCCTTTTGAACGTAGCATGACATGTTTGATTTCATCTGTCTTACTTCGGACATATCCTGCAATGCTGAAATGATATATTGTTAATCCACGCATTGCTCATCATTAAGCCTTTCATGCATGAAGTCATTCAGTGATTCTAGAAAATGTTTTCATACTGTCTTCTGATCTTATTTTAATCATTTTCTCTTTTATTTTATTCTATGATATTAAAAATTAAATAGGTGAAAAGGACTTAAAATGAACCTGTTTCGTTTACTTGCTCAGCATTTCTTTTTAAAAATTGAAGTGCTGTTCGGTTTTTATGACGTCCTCAAGCTTTAACTAATCAGCACTTTTATCCATCCACTGAAACAAATGTGGAAGCAAAGCCTCTTTCAGTTCAGTTGATGTTCACACAAACTCACCTTGTTTGGCTGCATTTGGGAAAAGTAAAAACCAAAAACCTATTAAACAGTGGAACTGAAATGTAGTGGTGTCTACCCTTCCGCCTACCACTTCATGTATACACAAAGACACAAACCACACACACCCGATTACTACTAAACATGCTCAGTTCTTAGGAAGCCCCCTGAGATGGGGGAAGGGTGTGTTTGTGTGTGGTCCGGCGTGGTTAATCCAGAGTAGGTCACTCCGCGTATGCAGCATCTATTCATACATTGTGGGTTTTTTGACCTATTTGGACATTGAAAGTCTATCAACAACACAATTTGTCTTAAAGTAGATTTAAAGATTTTCATGTCCCTAAATTGTACTACAGCAGCCCCAAATACATAACACGCTGCTTACGATTGATGATCTGCAACATTAATATTTTCAGGCCACAAAACCAAGAGCAAAATTTTGACTGAACTTCATAGTTACAAGAATTAAAAGGCAAACAACTAAAAGCATGAAAAGAAAACCCAAGGCCAGGTTTTTGTGCATTTCTCTGTGTGTGTGTGTGTGTGTGTATGTGTGTGATGGGTTTGACCATCTGTCGAGACTTCCCTCATTCTGTCCTCTGGCTGTGACAGCAGAGCAGGATTATGATTGTTTACTACGACTTGGATTAACCCACTGAACGTTCATCTCTCTCTCGCTCTCTCTCTCTCTCTCCCTCTTCCTCCCTTCCTCCCCATCTTCCTTTTCTTTGCTCTGGACTACTCAAGAGCTCGAGCCATCCTTCTTTCATTTTCACAGTGATTTAATATTTCCTTAATATGTTCAATAATTCAACTGGTTTGTTAATTCACTATAGGACAGGCCTCATGCGGTGGCCACGTGCCTGAACGGCAAAGAAAATCTCATAAGCAGTCCACCGCCTTCTCTCCCTCCATTTAGCATTTACTGTGCGCTGGTCCCTCCTTCATGCTCTAATGCCCTTGCCCACATAGTTCATTTCTCTTCAAAGTAAAGTCCATTTAGTTCCAAAGACCACAGTTCAGCTTAAAAAACAACAGGCGTGCACTCACAGAACCATCTAGAAGGAACCGAGATATTCTGCATTAGCAAATTCACGAATCGTGGAAAACTCTGTGATAGCTCAGTTTACGATTGGCTGGGAGAGAAGGATGAATCCTTATTTTACGAATTTCGGTGAGTGACGGGAGAATATTTTATTCCTGATATTAATGAACACTCATGTATTTGAGAAAAAATTCTCAAACTGCACCGCAATAATTTGAGAATAGGACAAAGACGTTTTGTCATAAAGTCTTATCTTACACCTATTCTTTGTTTATCTCTCCTGAAATCTGCTTCTTCAACCTCTGCTTTCAGTTGCAAGAAAAATACAATGAAAAGATTTGCACCAACCCCTTATGTCATGCCACCCCTCCACCACCATTAGTCTGTCGTTTTTCCCCCATAGTGCACTATTAATAACCCCAACACCAGTGATGCTCTCTAGCAGTGTTCTCCTTCTCCAAATGTCACAAAAATATTGACATTTCCAGGTTTTGTTATGGACAAAATTGTGTAGAAGACTAAAAGCCAACCATGTCTACATGAACAATCTATTCCCTAAAAAAGTCCTAATGTGACAAACCTGGACATGGCGAAACATTTAGCATTACACGAAAAAGTAAATGAATGAATATACTACACCAAATTATGCGGTTGTCGTTCTTCATCACTTCACTTAACAACCCTATGTCCAGTCATTACCTTTATTGCTTTTTACCAGATGGCAACACATGTAAATAAAACAGATGTTTGCTGATGTTATCTTGGCCATTACGATCAGTTAAATGAATGGGAAATTAACCTTCAAAGGGAGGAAGAGGGCTTTAAATGCGACTGACATTTGAGAGAGACTAATTCCATTTGCTTTCTGATTGACTGGGGGATGTCCAACAGGATGTGACATCATGAGGGAGGGATCAATGGTAGCATGACAGCCTTCATGTATTGATTGGGTGATCCGAAGCTGTGGCATAAAATCTATACAGATGACAAAGCTTGGTGGAAAACTACGCACACACACACATTAAGGGATTGGTGGTAGGGTGTAGAGAGACAGAGAAAGAGGGACTCACAGAGAACAGTCAGTACGGTTATGGGAATGGACTATTGAACAGAGTGGTTTATACAACCATGTATAATCACACTTCTTTTCTTCCATTTCTGACTCATGTTCTCTTTCTATCCCTGTCTGTCTCAAGCACACACCACAACACACACACACACACACACACACACAAACAACTGGGCTCACTGCACACCTCCTGAAGGTTGCATAATATTCTTATTTGTATGCAGTTCAGCAACACATTTATGTATGTGTGTTAAACTAAATTAAAATGGAAGAAGGCAACAAATTGCGAGATCAAATGCAACAAAGCAGCAGCTAAAGGAAACTGTGCACTCTTTGATTTTGCTAGAAATGTCCTACCGGTCGGATGATTAAAGCTTTGCACACAGCCGCGGTAACCTACTCCCGGGCTGCCCATGCACATACATGGACACACACACATGCACACACACACACACGTGCATACATTCAGGTCTTGCTATCTTTTGCACTATTTTTTACTGACTCACAGCTAACCCTAACTTTAAACTCAGTATCCAGGGGAAAATATAAAAACAATTTTAAAAAAAATTAAATAATCCTGGAACTTTCATTTTTTCCTTATAGGAAATGACCATCACATAGAAAAATGTCCTCACAAAGCTGTAAAAATCTCATATTTTACTGTATATAGCTATAGGGCCTTCACAACTGCTTAAAAAAATTTCACAAGTGTTTCTTTCTTTTAGAGGACAACCTTGTCCACACAAACCCCTAAGAGGTAGGAAACCTTATTTATCAGATTTTTTCGCATTCTGAAGACTTTTTTGTTAACGAGGACCAGCCCTCATAAGGGCAAACGCCTTTATTGAAAAGTATCTGGATTTATTTAAACACGTAACAGGTTCTCACAACCACCTATAAACCTGCCCACGCCCAACACACACCACACACAGACACGCTCCTCGTTTGAGTTTCCGGATTAGTCCGCTTCGCTGGAGCCCCAAGGGCATCACAGCCGGAATCTCCCTCTGCCAAAGCGATGCTCCACCACCCGCCTCACACCTGAGCCTCTGACACCAAGCCACAGGTCTCAACAGCCTCAAGGTGACTCCATCTCCACCCCTCCCTGCCTCCCTCCTTCCCTCCCTCCGTCCCTCGCTCCCTCCCCTCTCCGTCTTCCCTCGTTTCCTCAGGACGGCAGAGCCCCTCCACACGACCCTCCTTGGTATTGTGCGAGCAGAAGAATCAGCCTCGTCATATCGAACAGTTGTCTACTTTATTCGCCACCACTCAACGTCATTGGGCCCCGGGGTGCAAATGTTCGAACCTTTACGGCAATTTCCACTCTCGACCCCGTTCTTAACCCCACCGGCCCGTCCGGCACGACTAAAGAACCACACCGTTTAGAATGTCTCGTTTCCCACCGTCTTCAACATGGTAATGAGCTGTCCGTCAGGGCTTGGCGGTTCATTTATGCCTGTTTTGACCAAACTGACGACAAATAAGAAAGTTCATTTTTGCTTTAACAGAAATGTAAATATAGACTGGCTCTTAATTTTCTGTTTGTAGGCATAACAGACTCTGTAGCTAGGTTTATCTTTTAGGTTATGTGGTAAATGTCGGTATTAATCAATGACGGAACTGGGAGCGCAGGCATCCATTTTGACGCTGCTGCCTGCGCCGGTTTTAGAGTCGTTTCTTTTCGTTTTTTCTTCAACCATTTGGACTTATATGATCCAGTATATAATCCAGTAAACTGCGTGTTTGTGTTTGGTTGGGAAAGGTGTCCAAAGAGGGCCGTGTACTTGACCCCTTCTGTTACCCTTTTATTAATATCACCGTTTACTTTTGGAGTAGTTATACGTTGTAGACATCTTGTAGACATTTAGCATCTTAGGTTCACAGGACATGGATAGTAAACACCATGGACTAGTACATAAAACCGGACAATCTTATGTTGTGCGCCTGCACATCTCCTCTCAGGCTTAGGCAGATTTGATGGACTGCGCCTAAAACTGAGTCACGTAGTCTCCTAGAACACATACTCCAATCATACCTCTGTAAAGAATTTTTGAAAAATCATATTTATCTTGTGCATACATATAACGTCTTCACTGACAATTTTACATCGGACATAAAGGCATTTCGACGATGGGTTTCCCAGTCTCTATAACCGCATTATGACGCACCGGCGCGAGTGCTAGACTGGGGATGAGCCATCATGGACTGACTTGACGCAATTAGAAAATAGGCAAAAGCATCCTGAAACGGGTACCCGGTACCTTTTTAACAATGCAAGTTATGGTAAGTACATTTACATCTTGTCAGATATTTCATATATTAAGACGAGGAGGACAAAGAATGTTAAGTGAAATGAACCCCACTTAATGAAAACTGGAATTACTGGTTGGAAGACTGCGCCAGCCTGTGCCATCATAGAAAACGACATGTAATTCTTAGGCTTGACATTATCGTAGGACGAATGCATACACACCCCAAAAATATAATGAAGTAAGACCCTGAATTATGGGTGCATTTGACCGTTTCTTACCCCCATTTCGGCGCAGTCAGTCGGCTTTTCTGGAGTCTTTCAAAAGGCGTTGGGTTTCTGTCAAACAGGAGAAAAGCGGATATGCGCGCTGGTGAGCGATGATGTCGCGTCCTAAAGGGGAGCGTGAAAAACGACCCCTTCCGATTGAAGAAGCAGGTGCTCAAATTCTAGAAAATAAGAAATGAACTAGATCTCCTCTAGGAAATCATGTAGAATAATAGACACGACAGGGACCTCATGAAGGAAATTCCCTTGACCAAATAACGCATGTGGTTGCTTTTCACTTAAGATGTGGAAAAATAACAAGAACCGTTTTTGCAGCACAGAGATTAATGAGGGGCGTCTCGGGCGGTGCGCTGAATCAGACGCAAATGCTGCCGGTGAAATGAAGAGCCGAAGCGTTTCGCACTTTGATGCATGTCCTTCCGCCGCTACTCCCAACTACCGCACCACACCCCAAGCTGCATTCACCCTCCGCGTCTGAAAGACGTACCGGTGAGGACGTGAGATAAACCACCAGGCTGTGAAAGCACAAGATGGGGGAAGATTGACTTCAAAATTGATTATTTCATGTATGTGAAATCATTTTGACGAGATATTCAGCAATTAAGCAGAATCATTGCATTGCCTTTTTAAGCGTTTGTTGTCTAAGTTATATATTTTCCTCAATAAAGCCGAACTAGTTATGTACTGGAAATGGCTCTTCTGGAAATAGTCCTTCTATTTAACTTCCTTTTTGTCTGATCAATTTCTCAACATCATGGTTATCACTCTGTGTTTACTATATCTAGAGTACAGTTTGGGAGAGTTGAAACTTATTATGGAAAGATGTCAGTTATGGGGATGTCAGGATAATATCTGAGGGATAAAATAAAATGCTGTAATGAAGATGTACTGTATAATCCTCATAATGCTGCAGTTTGTGTATTCACCCTGGCTAGTCATTTTTCATTTCTCAAATTAAAACCATTATTAATTATTTCATAGCAATCGTTGTTTGCTAGAAAAAATAGTTTGCGATTTCTAAAATGATATATATGTTTGCAACTAATCATACATAGTACTATTGCAGAGACTGTCTAGATCTAGGAATAATGACATACAGTGAATTCCAAGAATATGGGTTTTAATTCCCTCCATATAGCAGTAGGAGACTGTGACTCAGAAAACTGCATTAATAAGCTTTCCAACAGCTATCACAGCTTCTCAGCTTACTGCATTCTGAATTTTACTTATTATGTCCTTCCCAATATAAGCACTCGTGTCAATTCATGCTTATTCCCACCTTATGCCTTGTCTCAATCAATACAGCTTATAGGACATAATCAACAGCCAAATGAAGGAATGGGGTTTGCATTTGCAGAGTTTGGACAGAAGTGAATATGCATTTTGTAATGAAGACTCTACAGGGTACCCTCCCGAGACTGCTTGTCCCGAGTGAGGATGTGCCCTTGACAGCAGCATGACCTTCAGATGTCACAGTGTGGCCTTCTTCCAGCCTCAGCTAAAATAATGGAAGGCATCTGGAGATCCAGTGCACTCTGGGGCATTACAAACACATACATCTGACCCGCTGAAGGTCTCCTTCATGCTAAGCAAGAGCTTCTTTACAGGGATGCAAAGGGGATCTGAACTGCAGGCTGCTAAAGTACAGTTCATTAACAGTGCTGGTCATTTGGCCAAAGTTTGTGCGGAAACATTCTGAATTTATGCTTACTTTCAATAATGAAGTAATTTCAGCACAATGATGTGCAATCTTGCAAATGGATTTCCAATGTCTTATATATAAAGGGATATAAAGGGATGCAGTGGCGTAAGCTAACAACAAATAGCTAATGGCTGCTGTCTTGTTCTCTACCTGAAACTCCTGATCCCTGGTCACCGTTGCAAGTGTTGTGTATTTTCTTTCTTTCTTTCTTTCTTTCTTTCTTTCTTTCTTTCTTTCTTTCTTTCTTTCTTTCTTTCTTTCTTTCTTCTATTTTCCCCATGAAGGAGCAGTGAAATGCTTTTTGGCAGTGCCTGTGGAGCAGTGCTTGTGGACAATACCTCGCTCATACGTTCCTCAGTAGTATGTTTTGTGGTACCTTTAATAGTCCGGGGCCAACTCCCTAACTCTGACATTACCAACTGCTCCAAAAAACATATGCTTCTGGATTTAAGAATTGGATTTCCACCAGAACACAGAAATAAGAACACCAATAAAAACGTCTTCTGGTTAGGAACTGCATGGAACCTTGACCACTTTATACATTTGTTATGTGGTACTACCGTGAAACTTCTATTCCTTGAGGGCTGTAATACTGTAGGAAGCAAATCAAGTTTTTTATTTTATTAACTACTAGTTCCTATCACATAATTTTCTTTACCATCTTCCTTTATGAAACCATGTTGTTACACAATGCACCCCAGAAATGTGAAGTTCTCTGGCATGTTGCCGTTACTGCTTGACTTGATTAGCTAGCAATTCCAAATACAGTATCAAGCTTGTTGGCAGCGTGAGTCCAACTTGAATTAAAAATCAACAAAATTAAATATTTGCAGATGTTTTTTTCCTAATTAATATGCCTTGTCATGAAAGATGCAGAGACAATTGGTATGATCTCTAAACAGCAATCCAATGTATTAGTTTGCCATTGTCTTTGGACACTGCCAGTAAGTGTTATCTATTTGTGATGGTAACAGACACCTCTCTCTGTTTGCAGAAACCAAAAGGTTCAATGACAGTATTTGAAAACAGCTGTATGCTGACTTTATCAAGGATCTTAGAAGCACAGCCAGAAGGTGATGGTGTTCAGTGGCCAGTTGGTTATGAATAGCTTTTTGAGACATTCAAAAGAGCATAATGTATTGAGACAATTAATATCTATTAATATTAGATTTAATATTAATATTAGATAGATAGATTAATAGATTAATATCTAAGCTACTGTACTGTAGTAGGGGTGTTTGCAGACAGGCCTTTGATGTGTGCATATTTGTTTAGCAAATTTCTGTTTGATAGGTTTAAGACAAAGACAAAATTTCATTAATTGTGATTTGGGCCGAAAAGCTTGGCGCCCGCCCAGGGTTGGTCCCCGCCTTGCGCCCGTAGTCCCCTGGATAGGCTCCGGCCCAACGACCCTGACAGGGATTCAGTGGTTCTGATAATGAATGAATGAATGTGCTCCAGATCTGGGTACGTAGTTTGATTAACTTGCTATTGGTAACCTATTATTATTTGATTTTGACGCACCTCAAAATGTTCAAGTTCGAGATAAGTGGGATGACAGCCAGCGTTGAAGCCAACAATTTGTCTCCACAACTGTGGTAGGGGTTGGATGCTTATGGACCGGCCTTGCCCTGTGAATATTTGCCATCAATCTCAGTCCAGCCACATTTTTAAAATCACAGCATTTAGCAGAAATTCCTATTTTGGGGTGTGTTTCCCAAAAGCATAGTTGCTAATGTATGGCTAACTATGTTAGCAACTCTGTTATTTGCTAATGTACACTATGTTAGTTGCTAGCATAATTAGCCACTATGGTTTTGGGAAACGCACCCAGAGTGACTTACCTTACAGGGACAGTCTTCCTGGAGAGACTTGGTGCTCACCACTATGGTTCAGGAGTTCAGTGGTGATGGTGGTGCTGAAGAAAGGGTGCTTGAACCCACAACCTCTTAGTCCATAGCTGAATATCCTACCACTTAGAACACCACCATCCATGCAGCTTCAGGGTAATTTGAAAAGGATACAGACTGTACTATCACAATGGTGGTAATGAAGCTGCACCAAGCTTCTCTTGGAAGTTATTCTCCTGGTTAATATTACCAGAAGACTAGATAGATGGAAATATGGAAGTAGTTCATAGATATTTGATGTTTAACAAATTAATTTCTGATTCAAAATGTAGTATATAATCCTGGGCTAGTAAGTACACACCTGATTGTACTAACTCAAATTTCCAATTAAGACTGAGTGTTATATAACAGAACTATGATGAGGTCCCTAACAGAGACATTGACTAAGGGTCCTATTATCTGTCTTCAGCTTGCTTTGTTTCCTGTTTTTGACAACCTTTAGAGTAAAACCTTTTTCGGATCCTCCTCAATTTTGACTTAGGGTTAGTATTTCTGTAGATTAAAAACGGGACATTTTTGGTACAACCATATAAGACCATAGTCTAACTACACGGCATCTACTTTTAAATCAAGATAAACTGTTGATGCTAGGAGGCTGCAAACGTTCCCTCCCTATACTACTAGGTCTGAATGAAAAATAGTATATAACAGGCTACACTGAGACACAATTTGGTAAAGAGGTAGAGGTGTGAGAGTTCACCCCAATGAGGCAAAAGATTATGCACTTCACTAGTGCAGCGACAACATATTCCTTGATTGACGGCACAACAGGAAGCAAGAAGGGTTTTGGTTATATCTTTTTGCTTGTTTTCTTTCTGCTTTGTGGAAACTTGACAGGGAACACTGTCAATCACAGACCACTTATATCATGTGAACCACTCTGCCATTGTTGAGAGAGTTGTGCTGTCCTCTATGACAGTCCAAAAATTTCATTGTCAGTCAGCCACAACTAAAGGACTTCTCAAGCTGAGGGCAAAGAGGAGAGTCGGAAAGATTGCTAGAGATTCCACCCATCAAGGCTGCCACCAAATCTCAACGAGCCCATTACCACGTATATCACACACAATCTCCGCATTTTCTTTGCTGTAGCATCTTTGGAACCGCTTTATTACCCTTGGACACCCTTGTCTGGTTTCTTGAACAAGGATTAAGTCTAATCTTGGACTAAGTTGCAGAACCAATGTAGATTCATCATTGAAACTCAAAGTTAGTCTAGGCATAGGCTTAATCACTAACTGGGAAACTGGCCCCTTGTGTCGTGTTTTGATATTGTGCTTTATGCTTATCATTTGCTGGCTCTAAATCACAACCATAGAATCCCACTTTCTCAACATTACTTCAAGAGGCCGCATGTAATTCAGCATATTTTACAGAGACAAAAAGATACAGTAGTAGACCCTACACCTCACTCATTAGAGTGGATGCAGAGGAAATACAATCCCACTACCGGACTCGGTGAATGGGATAGACAGAATCAGGGTTCTACGAAGGATGTGTCCGGAGAGGCAAAGCTAAAACTTGTTCAATTTGAATTTAATCACATGCCATTTGTCTGTTGGAGAAACAATCTTCAGCAGATTGAAAAGGTCTTGTTTCAAATATTGATATATAAGGAAGGTCTATGGGTGAAGTTAAACAATATTTTGTGTTATTTTTTAACTGTAATTTTTAATGTCTGTAGCATTACATTTTTGGTTTTCTAACAATATAGTTTTTTTGGGATTATTGGTGTAAAGAGTTTCAAGCAAACCGAGGAAAAGGTATTTACTGCATTTATACTTTCAGAGAAAGATAAAGACTAGTCTTAGACAGAAAAGATGTAGGAGCAATAGTTGATAAGTCAGACTCTACTGGTCGTCTAAAGCCGCTGTCACGCATGAATCCAAGTTGATCCACGGGTCCTTTTTTCTGAGAATACAGATCTTTCACACAACCTCCTAATTGCCAGCATCACCGTGATCACACATATAATGAAAATCCCAGGAAGGATGGAAATGATGCAAGGTCTCATATTGGTTGCATGCAGATGCACACACATAATGGCAGATTGGATGTAGAGATTCTTGAGTATCAATGTGTATATTTTACTATTATTTATGCACATAGTTTTCTAAAACATCTACAAAACATGGTGTCATCAAAAGCAAAAAATTCTATATTAACCTTCCTATGTAGCTTTCTAAAAACATTTATATGAATGTCTCTACATTTCCAAACAGCAAGTGACTGGAGCAAATTTTATGACTATTGTTTTATGAAATTTTATGGCTGTTGTTCACTTATCCTCGGTTCCAATAAATTGCTGGAGATGAGAGAAGCTGAACGAAGTATTTGTTGAAGTGTCTCTGAAAAATGGCTGTGTCCTGTTAAACAGATTCAGAGACCAAAAACAAGGCTTTTCAGTTGCTTGACTCGCAGGACCTTTTATTTGCTTTTGTTTAGGTTATTTGATCGCAAATAACCTATCACACCTGATCCAACTGATATACTAATTAACAACGTATGATGGAGTGAGCAGGTGTTTGTTAGGATCAGGATTAGGAGGTGCCATTCTTGATCAGCACTTTCAGCTAAAGAATCCTTACCCATAACCGCTAAGAGCGGACATACAAAGTAAGCTACAAAAAGGACCTGACCCATTCATGAACTAATACAGAAAGACTTCAGGAGCTTATCACATTTATTCTCATACCCGGCATCTGTTGCCTTGGGTCTCACTGATAATAATGTTTGGAATCACTCAAATGTCAAGGTTGTGTGCCATGGACAGAAAAAACAGATGCACTGTAAAATATTCATATATTATATTAGAATATTCTTTTCAGTTATTTTGTTGACACAAAAAAGTCGTTAAATTGCTTAAGATATTACAGTGCATGGACAACTTCACTTAAGTGAAACAACTGAAATCAAATTTGAGAAACTTGAAAATACATGTCCAAATACCACCTCATTTTGAGATGTACAAAAGTACCTTTTCTCCCCCTTGAATATATTTTAAGATTTGTCTTCTAATCTGCTCCTCTCTTTTATGCCATCATTTTAGTGCTAATTCTGACAAAACAAGGTTGGGTTAGGTCTGTTTTCCATATAAATGAATAGGACTTTTTGTTCCTATGTACAATGGAAAGACTAGCCTATTTTAAGGAGCACTAAAAATAGAGGGTTTTTGACGGAAAACAACCATGCACACAGTCTTGGCACAAAAGGACAGAGTTAAGACTATATATAGGCCCCACATTGCAGTTCAGAAATTAATCCCTGAATTGAGAAAATCCATATACAGTGGTGTGAAAAAGTGCTTGCCCCATCCTGATTTCTCATCATCAGACAAATTTAAATATTAGTCAAAGACAACACAAGTAAACACAAAATGCAGTTTTTAAGTGAAGGATTTTATTATTAAGAGAGAAAAATAATCCACACCTACATGGCCCTGTGTGACAAAGTGATTGCCCCCTAAACCTAATAACTGGTTGGGCCACCCTTAGCAGCAACAACTGCAATTAAGCGTTTGCGATAACTTGCAATGAGTCTTTTACAGTGCTGTGGAGGAATTTTGGCCCACTCATCTTTGTAGAATTGTTGTAGTTCAACCCCATTTTAGGGTTTGCGAGCATGAACCGCCTTTTTAAGGTCATGCCAAAGCAGGATTCAGGTCAGGACTTTGACTAGGCCACTCCAAAGTCTTCATTTTGTTTTTCTTCAGTCAATCAGAGGTGGACTTGCTGGTGTGTTTTGGATCATTGCCCTGCTGCAGAACTCAAGTTCGTTTCAGCTTGAGGTCATGATGGCCGGACATTCTCCTTCAGGAGTTTTTGGTAGACAGCAGAATTCATGGTTCCATTTATCATAGCAAGTCTTCCAGGTCCTGAAGCAGCAAAACAGCCCCAGACCATCACACTACCACCTCCATATTTTACTGTTGGTATGATGTTCTTTTTCTGAAATGTTCTTTTTGCTTAGCAGTGGTTTTCGTCTTGGCACTCTGCCATGCAGGCCATTTTTGCCCAGTCTCTTTCTTATGGTGGAGTCATGAACACTGACCTTAACTGAGGCTAGTGAGGCTTGAAGTTCTTTAGATGTTGTTGTGGGGTCTTTTGTGACCTCTTTGATGAGTTGTCGCTGCACTCTTGGGGTAATTTTGGTCGGCCAGCCACTCCTGGGAAGGTTCACCACTGTTCCATGTTTTCACCATTTGTGGATAATGGCTCGCACTATGGTCCGCTGGAGTCCCATAGCTTTAGAAATGGCTTTGTAACCTTTTCCAGACTGATAGATCTCAAATACTTTCTTTCTCATTTGTTCCTGAATTTCTTTGGATCTTGGCATGATGTCTAGCTCTTGAGGATCTCTTGGTCTACTTCACTTTGTCAGGCAGGTCTTATTTAAATGATTTCTTGATTGAGAACAGGTGTGGCAGTAATCAGGCCTGGGTGTGGCTAGAGATATTGAACTCAGGTGTGATGAACCACTGTTAAGTCATATTTTACAGGGGGGGCGATCACTTTGTCACACAGGGTCATGTAGCTTTGGATTTTTTTTCTCCCTTAATAATAAAATCCTTCGCTTAAAAACCGCATTTTGTGTTTACTTGTGTTGTCTTTGACTAATATTTAAATTTGTCTGATGATCTGACATATTTAAGTGTGACAAACATGGGAAAAATGAGAAATCAGGAAGGGGGCAAAAAATTTTCACACCACTGTAGATAATCCGTACGTAGAGAAGCAAAGTTATATTAGCAAACTCGTAGAGTTTAAACTATGGTTCGAATATGACAAGCGACTACAGGAAAGCATCATTTGTTGTACCAATATTTTTCTGTGGCATGATACAGTATTTTCACTGCTACAAAGAATCATTAGGTTTTAATGAATCAGTAATTTATGTTTATTTTGACTTTTTTCCTTTAAAATCCCTTTCATCAATGTTGATTCTAGGCATGGCTATAAATAAAGTTCGTTCAGAAAACAAAATGGCTGACAACATCCAAAGTTCTCTATCCTTCCTTAACCTCTGCTTTACCCTTCGAGCTTCATCTCTCTCTCTCACTCTCTCTCTCTCTCTCTTTCTCTCTCTCTCGTCCCCATGGCAACAGCAGCTAAGTAACCTTGCTCCCTAATCATGTTGCTGACAGTAAGATATTGAGAAAATGAGAGGAAGAGATGGATGAAGGGCAAATGGATGTGTATAAAATGTTTCGTAACTAATGAAAATGGTCAGACATTCGTCCTGCCATATCAACATCCACAATTTCTGTGAAGTCATAGCTGAGCCACCGCATATGTGTATATTTACAGTGTATTCTAAAAGACTGTATATATAACATACTTGTTTAGTACAATTTAGTAAACACAAGGAGTGTTGAGAATGGACAAGGAGATGGACAGCAGCACAAATCCTGATCATGATTATGTTTCTGTGAACACTGAAGCCATCCAAACGTATCCAAGCAAGGACAACAAGCTTCAGTACTCCGGTGTTGCTTGGTGTCACAGAACACGAATAAAAACTTTTAAGTTCAGCAGCCTCAGTTTCTACACACAACGGTCTGATCTAAGATCTGGGGTCATAGATTCACTTCCAATTCAATTTTAGTGTCAAGAAACTTCTCCAGTGTTTCTGTGGAAAATCCCCATAGCAACCTCTAGATTGGGAATACATTTCCGTTCTTCTATTTCAGTTCAGTTGCTTTGTGTGGAAGAGATAAGCAACAGTAAGAACAGATAAAAACCTGAATGATGAAAGTGCAAACTGACTGTTTGACAGTTCAAACTTTGCTGATATGGGATCAAAATTCTTTATTTGCAGATGAGCATTTGTTTTAATCTAAAGAAAACATTATGTTTTTACCTTTCTTGCTGTTCCTAATTTGAATCTATCATAAACGATGAGAAGAACACTGAGATAAGGAGTATTGACTATTCCTTGATTGAGTTTTCACTTGCCGGTGTTCTATCATTCCTCATGAACTGTCAAATATGTCAATTCAAATATTTCCACAACTACTTTGCCACAATTAATCTGTCTTATTTGTGTATTTTATCCAATGATTAATTCCACAACTATAATGTAACACTGACTGAATTGGCATTTGAAAGCTAAAGTTAGAATATAGCAAATTAAGCGGGCACAGGAAAGTAACAAAGCATGTATACATGAGAAACCATTTTTAACTCATACATGGAAATATTATAAAAATTATTTTAGTCCAAATTGAAGGTGATACAAAAAACTAATCATCGTTGTATGTGAAACTCACTGCTGTTCTTACTTAGAATCCCAGTGGAACTGAGTATTAAAAGTAATAATTATTACAATGTATTTCATAAGAGCCCAAATTAGGGACTTTAATTAAAGGTCTAAAGTTCGTAGGATTGTAGCTGGATTGCATATGAAATCACTCTTTTCATAGCGTCCCTCCACCCATTCACTCTTCTTCCAGACATAAATTTGCTCAGTCATTCAGTCCAAGCTCAGAGCGAATTACAAGAGGATGAGTTTCTAAAAGCACTTCTCTGAATAATTCAGTCTGACGCATGTGTGAGTGTGTGTGTGTGTGCTTCTTGCTTTGTGAGAGCTAGAGACCACACAGATACACTGTCTTCTGTTTTCACCATCATACCAATATCTCCTCCTCTGTCTCCTCCAGGGCAGTTGGTAGCATGACAGTTAGGGAGTTGGCAGTGTTGCAGTGCCGCCGTTTCAAGTTCCGGACCGGTAAAGGTACCACTGAGGTACTCATGAGCAAGGTACCAGACCCAAGCACTGCTTCCTGGATGCTGCCAAAAAATCTGCCCTATGCTCTTTCACGGATGGGTCTCCCTGTCTCTCTCTTTTTCCTATACATCACTTTAGGTGCAAGCCTTACAGAGGAGATCTATAAGTCCAGGTCACAGTGGACAGGTCCTGTAGCAATCAATACAGCACTCCTCTGAATAACCTTGTCTTTTCCTCTTGCTCTAGCTCAGAGGACCCTTGTTTCGATTTTATTGACTGTGAATTAAACACATCACAGTCCAAATGAGCCGAGACAAAATTATTATACCATTGCGTCCATATATACAGCCATATATTTTTGCCTGTGATATGCAATCTCCTTTCCAGACACAATGCCCTTTTCTGCCTTTGCAAGGATGAGGGGATTCAATATGGCCGACTTTCCATTAACCACGTTACTGTCTCTTTAAATACCAGTCGAATGTGTTGGCCAATCAGAGGGGAGATGCTGTGATGAGAGTGTCCTTGCCGACGACCTTGTTGGACTGCCGAATGGGATGATGTGTGAGAACGAGGGAGGCAGTAAAAAGAGAGAGAGAGAGAAAGAGAGAGAGAGATACTTTTACACATGTGAATTCCACAGCACTGGATGATTTGTGCTAGGCTTTCCCCATCCTTCAGTGTTTATCTCCCTGCTGTCTCTCCCCATTCCCCTTCTTTCCATCCCTCCCACCTTTCTCTCTCTCTCTCTCTCTCTCTCTCTCTCCTTCTCCCAATCCCTCGCTGTCTCCATTTACGCAATTGTTGCATAATCGCCATGCTTATAGTATAAAGGCTGAGGGGCTGGAAAAGAAAAATGGCATGGTTGTGGAAGTGACCCCTCCCTCCCTTCATGTTCACTCTCTCACACTCTCTCTCTTAAGCAAACAACGCACTTAATATTTTACACAAGGAATACGTGATAGGCTGTCAAATTGAGAAACGGTATAGCACCATAAAGCTTGGGCAGTACACACACTTCTTCACTCACTCTCTCTCTCTGATACACTCACTGGTATGAACTCTAGCATAATTCTGAATGTTTTTTGTTAAAATATTTTTTCATGATGAAGCTAGAGAGAGAGAGAGACACTAAATCATACCACCATATAACAGATTGCTTTTGTTGAGAAGCTTAGGAATAAAAAACGGTGGGGGGAAGGGAAAGAGAGGCGTTTTTGTCATTGAAAGAGGTCAGTCAATAATATGCCCCGATCCACCAGTGAACAGCTATGATGCTCCAGCACTTACCGCAACGCCCCCTGCCCCCCCAATCAACAGCGGCATCGTCAATCTTAGCACTTTCATCAGCGTTACTAATTATAACCAGGCCCAGCTTCACACACACACACGCATCAGTGTATCATCACCCACCTTTCTATTAAAAAATCACATCAAACGTCATTGCATTGTACTCAACAGGACAAATCATTCCAAGTTTAGCCAGGATGAGAAGTTTATTTGATGCACCGATTTCCAGCCTTTATTATTAGAAATAAAACTCCTTTGATGGTAGCAATATTAAATATATTTTTCCTATGTTATTTGGAGCTCTTTACTTATGGCAAAGCTTCCTAATGTCAAAGATTTCCTTTCCATGAACTTTCGGTATCGCGCACACCTCCACATCTCTTTCTCTTACTCTTTGTTCATTAACCTTGTCATGAATGAAATGCAAAACGGAAAGGTGTGTGTCTGTGTGTGTGTGTGTGTGTGTGTGTGTGTGTGAGTCAGAGACAGAGAAGATAATTTTAGAAATTACATCTCACCCCCACTTTGCCCATCGGCTCTATAAATATCTACCTTGTGATGCCTTACTTTGTCACACCCACATGCGCTCAGCACACAGGAAAGCACCGGCGGTGGAATGGATGGAGGGAAATGTGGAGAGGGGGACGGGGGAGGGGGGGGGGAGGAGGAGGGCAGTTGCTAGGAGACCACATCCTGCCGGGCTTGTCACATGACTAGAGATGACTGGTGCTGGCACAGAATGGAGTCGCAGCACTAGCGTCATGCACGCATCCATGCATACATACACACACACACACACACACACACACACAGACTTGTTTGTGAGCAGCAGGGCAATTAAGATGTCATATTATTCATGTGTAATTACCAATACACATATTGAAAATTCTAAATATGCCCTAACCTTAATTTTAACATCATCATTCTAATCTCAACTTCCGCCACCCAATTTAAATCTTTCGGTTGTTTCAAACTTTTGATCAAATCTATCTATTTGATCAAATTTGCTTTGATTTGGACTTGCACTGTAGAAGATAACTTGTTTATGATGTTTTTTAAGCACTATAAAAATTGTGTGTTTGTATGCATTTTATAAGATGGTTTTTAAAATATAAATAAATATGAGATTTTGAAATTTATCCCATAGGAAATTTAGAATTGAAAAAAATCAGACTAAAAGAATAAGGAACAGAAATAAAGAATAGAGAATAGAATAGAAATAAAGCAATTCCCCAATTTAGGAACTGCATTTCTTTTGACACAGATTTAGAGCATTTAAGTACTGAATTAAACCGTAATCTGCCAGATAATCAGAGATGTCATTCTCTAAGATGATCTCTTGACCATGATCATGTAAATATCATGACAGGAATGTTCGTTCAACTAAGTGCATGTTGCCTGTAATCCAAATTATTCCTATAATTTATCTGATCACAGACATAAATAAACATGTATATAGAGATACATTCACTTTGATGTCCACTGTATCTAACTTTCATAATCAGGCTCTACAGTCAGTTTTGGAAACAACGCTAACCCTTAGCAACAAGGTCATACTACAAGCAGACTGTGCAATCAAATCACTTGGTAATCAGTCGACTGTTTTATAATCAACTGCTTTGGAGGTAGTTTGGGGTCAACTGCTTTAATGATGGCATTCGATAATCAAAACTGCATTATGCTCCACAAGTACAGCAGTGATTCATTTCTCTGATCTGTGTATGCAGTTATTCTCTGCATGCTCAGTTAATGGAAGGTCCAAATATTAAGATGTCCATAGAAAGTTCACATTGTTAAATCAAAGTTTAATTCATAATTCATAGTGAGATTATGCATTAAAGTTTCCCTTCCAATTTGAGAGAATTCTGTATTATCATTTTCATCAGTTGTCAGACAAATTGAATCACCACTATTCCCTGGAACATTGCCCTATCTTGTTTCTCTTTTTTTTTGGACATTTCAGTTCAGTGTCTTCTTCCATTTGTCTGGTTTATCTTCCATTTTATGCACTTCACTCTGTTTTGCTCACACAGATCATCTTACATCTTGCTTGAGCTATAAATATTATTGGACTAATGCACTCTGAAATGTTTTAACAGTAGCAGTAACAGTAGCATTCGATCATGATGATAACACTCTTGTATATGTGGTTCACACTCCTTTCATCTGTACTTTCTTCTGCGAAAGAAATGAATAATTGAATGTTAAATTTATGTAACACTTTTTCTAGACAGCTAAAGTGCTCTTAAGAGACAATGTGGAGACACTTCAACCAGCAGCACAGCCCCACGTGGATGATGCTCTAGCAGCCTTTCTTTGCCAGTACACTCACCACACATTAGCTAAGGAGGTTAAGGGGCAGGTGAGAATTCACCAGTTAGAGGACAACACCATTTTTTACAGCAGAATTTCTCCAATGCTTTATTTCCCATCCTCCCTGTCTTGTCTATGGTTCATTTGACCTAATGTGGGGTTCACCTGGGGTTCTCATTATTTAGGTCTGCCTCTCCCCTGTGCTTGGGTCTTGGGTTTATCAAGGTTACATACTGTATTTACATGTTTAAACAAACAAAAGAAGGAGCTTTCAATCTTTGGTTTGTCTAATAAAGATCACACCTCATCCCTACACCTGCCATACCAGCCATTGCCTACATCATTTGTATCTTTCTACACAAGTGTAAATAAGATTAAAAGATTAGCAAACACACTTTTCCTTTGTGACTTAGACTGGCTAGTTAAGTTGTTTACTAATCCTGGTATTTATGGACCTCTGGTCTTTATAGACTCCACAATTACAACACACCCGAATCAACTGACACGCTAATCTCCAATTTTGGGCTCTGCAAAAATCTGTGCAGAGCAAGAACCCCTGCTCTAATTACAGAGACAGTCTCCCTGGAGTAACTTGAAGTCAAGTGGGTAGTGCTTGAGATAGGACACAGCCAGGCATGACCTCATGAATCTTACTACTAGGTCACCACTGCAAAATTAACAGGTTAATATTTATCTCATATGTACAGCCTAGTTAGTCAAACCTAACCATTTGAATCTTACAATTTACAATTACAATTTAGTAATCCAAGTGCCATTGCTTTTTAAGCTATTTTTCTTAAAATGTGTGAGTCATGCCTTCCTGAGATCACTGTAATTTGAATTCGAAAGCCCTTATAACAGCAGACATAACGAATCCTGATGTCATACATTGTTATTTTCTGTTATCAACACTAAAGACAAAACCGATGGTTGATCAACTTGTCAAAATATGTAAGTTAAATATTATTATTTCCCCTTCCTTTTCCTCAATAAATGTTTAAAGATCTAACGTGAATCATGAACTGATTGCATTGTGTGTCTGTATGTGTTTGTCCATGCATGTACATGTGTTAGGGGCAAGGGAGTGGTCGACACTGAAGGGACTGCAATGATGAAATATATCTTAATGGAAGTAAGTGCTCATGCTTCCCTGAGCATTTGTCTTGGTAGGCCCAGCTCACCAAAAAAATGTAATTGGAGAAGAGCCCAAGGCCCAGACGCTCCCATTGGCTGCGAGGAGCCACTCGGTTGCTGCGCAGTTTCCATGGAAATGGCTTATCAATGTCGCTACCACATTGGTTGCTAAGAAAATGGAGGGTGGGGGGTATTGGGGGTGCCATGATTGATGGAGAACAATGGATGAGAGAAAGACAGAGCTCAGGATGTAACAATGCTTAAAACCAGAAAGACTGAGTGAGAGCGAAGGGACTACACAGTGAGTGCTAATTGTGCGTGTGGTTTGTATGTATATAACAGTGAGAAAGAGTTAAAGAGAGAAGGGGAGAGAAAGAAAAAATGAAGCGGTGAGGGAGAGGTAAAGATAAAAGATGGAGATAAATATGAAAAGATACAGAAATGAGGTGGCATTGCCACCAAAGACATTGTCCTACCCTTGGAATTCTAGGATTGACGTTTGCTAAAATGGTCACCTGCATGAGGAGGTTACAAGTCAAACACCTTCTTTTGACTTTGACTTCACACCTTTTTGGTGTTTACCAACCATCTTCAAAAATGCTTTTTTAAAAAAGCACATTTAGCACAGCATACATTTATCAAATGAAAAAATTGTGAAAAAGAACTGTATTGTTTGACAGTCATTCAGGAAGTAACCACTTCAGAAGACTACACCAGTGTAAAGAAAACAAAATGTCTATGCCCAACAATGAAAAAAGCAGAATATTTAAGCTTACATTCTACTCAATGCACAGCATGTGAATTAAGCAAAACTAAAAGAGACATCAGAAAGGGCGTAGGGAGGGAACACAGCTCACAATGAAGCTCAAATTTATTCACCATTCCACAGGGAGCTCGGGGCCAGCCTCAGTCCAATTTCCCCACAGGATGTGGTGGCTGCTATAGAGAAAACCCTGTTCTTAGAGCAGCCCTTAGGGGCAGTGACAACCATCCTCAGTGAGGAGCCAAGAGTAAATCTGATTCTAAATCAGCTGGTAACCAAACGATTTTCTCTCTTCTGAACGTTTCCCATATTAGCGTAGGCTATTCAGTAAGCTATTGTCAGCGAGATTATATTTGTTAAGACCAATACAACAAATAGTTTCTTTTTTGTGAGAAAGTAGAGCTGTATTTAACGCCGAGGAATGACCTTGACGTGCATCGCCATATCAGGGCCCCACGCACAGTCTGTTTGGAGAAGAAGGTGCTGCGGAGATTATCGCACCTCCCCTACGGCTCATTGTTGGGCGTCTTGTCGTGTTTTTGCTCGCTCGTTTTTCAACACAAGAATACCACCGGTTCAGGACGATAATGAAGAAATGTTCTGCACAACGTGAAATGCGTCATTTAAAGACAAGAGAAGACAGCGATAGGGCGCCATCTGTTGGATTTTATTAACAGGTATTCGGCCTCCCCTCACATACAACTTTAATGTAATTTTAGAGAGTGAACAGGTGAGCTGTCCAGTGTGGTAGCAGCAAGAATAACTTTATTGTTTTTAGTAGTCCTGAGTACAGCTGCTTTAAATGGACATACAGTACTGTGCAAAAGTTTTAGGCAGGTGTGAAAAAATGCTGTAAACAAAGAATGCTTTCAGAAATATAAATAATGATTGCTTTTTTTTAAATCAATTTACAAAATGCAAAGTGAGCGAGCAAAAGAAAAATCTAAATCAAATCAATATTTGGTGTTACTACCTTTTGCCTTCAAACCAGAATCAATTCTTATAGGTACACTTGCACAAAGTCAGGGATTTTGTAGGATTATAGTCATATTATTTTGTAGAATTATAGGATTATAGATCTGTGGTTAGTTCTCCAAGATGTTTGGAACAACCTATCAGTCGAGTTCCTTCAAAAACTGTGTGCAAGTGTACCTAGAAGAATTGATGCTGTTTTGAAGGCAAAGGGTGGTCACACCAAATATTGATTTGATTTAGATTTCTCTTTTGTTCATTCACTGCATTTTGTTGATTGATGAAAATAAATGATTAACACTTCCATTTTTGAAAGCATTCTTTGTTTACAGCGTTTTTTCACACCTGCCTAAAACTTTTGCACAGTACTGTATATCTCACTTTAAAGCGAAACAAACCCTCTAACCTAACATGGACAAAACTCTATATTTTCCGCCAACAGACACACTCACACCTTACGGTGGTCCGTTTAGAGTTGCCAGTTAAAAAACAGTGCATGCTTTTGGACTGTGGGAGTAAACCGGAGCACCCGGAGGAGCCCACACGAACATGGGGAGAGCATGCAAACTCCACACAGAAAGGCCCCACGGCCAACCCTTGAGTCGAACCCAGGACCTTCTCGCTAACCACTGCACCACCATGCTGCCCTTACTATAGAAACATATAGGATACATATTTATTAAAAATAAAATAATGAAAAATGTAGGTTATTATTAAGAACAGATAATTGTGCAAGTGTTCCAACATCAGCCAAATGGATGACACCTAAAAGGTGTGTAAATAAAAGGGATTTTGTGTACTATTTTATTAATTTTCCTATAATTCTGTGAGCATTATGTGGTTTGTGTGACAAATTAACGCAGTATTAGCTTATTTTGGGGTCTATTATTTGTGTTTGGTTATTCCATCTAACATAACATATTCAATCTTCTGCAGGAATTCTAAGCACTAGTCATTTAATATAATCTGAAAATATTTCCTGTGAGAAGATGGATGATGTGCATTAAAGACCAACATTAGGCTTAACTTCATATATACCAAAGGACATTGCAGGTGCCTGGAAGGTAAAATTCCTTTAAACCATGATGCAGTCTATTGAACCTTTTAGCTGCTGGTCAGTTAGAGTGCCCATTTTAACCTAGCACACTGTCTAACCCTTTTGTTCATGCTGTCCACTTGAGTTGAATACCATTAATATGTTTTCTCTTAGTGAATTATAGTTTATGCTTGAATGGGCTAAATCAAAAAGTAGAATGGGATTTTGAGCATCAATAGGAATTCATCTGGTCTTTTTAATCACATTTTCCGTTGCACTGTGTGAAATACTAGGCCGTTGCACTGTGTGAAATACTACATGCTTTCTCAGGCTGACTGTTGTCCTGCAAAAGTTTGTGTTGTTTATCTTGATGGAGATGTTCTTGCACATATTTTCAGTTTGGTATGGAGTTTGTTGGCATATATTAACAATGCATTCAATAAAATATGAGAAAAGAGTTCAGATTAAGATTTTGTCAAAGTGAATACTTTGGTTTATTCATCTTGTATTATCATAGCTTATATAACAGAAACATTCATAACTCACAGTATCTCCACTACTTTGAAGAGAGAGAGAGAGAGAGAGAGAGAGATTGATGTAATGCTCTACAGCTTTTTTGTACTTTTTCGTACAGACTGAACCCCTTCAAACCAAACGCCTTGCTTGTGAGCCCTCGGGGTGTTTTAAGATGTTAAAAGCAGATGACTTTGTGGCCTTTCTTTGAATTGTCCATTAAGCTGTAGCGTGCTTCACTCCTTAAGCCTGACACAAAACAAACAGTTTCATTTTAAGCCTGTGTTCTCTAAGGGAATATAGCAGCAAGCGACACCAGCAAGAAATGGGAAAAAAATCTGTTTCATTTTGTTCCATGAAACCTCTATATAATCAAGCCTTTAGGCATCACTGCTTTGGCCGGCGTGAGGATGGCCTGCGGATCCCTGAGGTCTCATAAGCACAAGTCCAAATAACGGGAACTCATAATCGCAACTTGTTTTAGAGCAAATCCACATTACAGGCTTTACTGAGCTGTGTTTTCCCTCATTTCCCCTGAACCAAGCTCTAGAACAAAAGAACTTCCCAACACTGAAACAGTGATTGTGAGAAAACTTTGGAACATTTATTCAGTTATATTTCAAAGCCTTATAATATCAGCAATAACTTGCAGAAACATCAAACCAGACATCTGAGAACAATTCAGAAACAAGCCTCCATGCAGTAGAATGAGTGATATAAACTACAAACTACATTTGAACAGCTTAACACCTGTAAAACTGAAGTCACTGACCTGACTTGGCTTTTGACTGCACTCTGGTAACTGCTCATGCCAGTAACATGAATTTAGGTGAATGATTATTTGTCTTTGTGAACACAGCGCAGCACACAAGTACACAACAACCAAATATGACCTCTGCATTTGACACATTTTTGTAGAAGCAGTGGGCAGCTTTTTGGCAGCACCCAGGAAGGAGTATTTGGGGAGTATTTGCTCATGAGTTCCTCAGTGGTACCTTTACCGGTCCAGGACTTGAATCGACGACCCACTGATCACAGGGCCAACCCCTTAACCATTATGCTACCAACTGCTCCATGGGTGTTATATTTGACGTTAAGCCTTTAACACTCACAATAAAAATCTGCGTAGCACCTCTGTTCACTTACTCATTATCTCTGGACTACATCCACACATCTTAACTCCAGATGCTGAAAAGCTTATCCAGGCATTTATTAGCAACAGATGGAATGACCCCTGCTTTGGTTTACCCTTTACCTCACTCAAAAGACTCCAAACCTGTGCTGCTTGTGTACTCTTTGTATGACCACAGCAGTTCCATCTTAGGAAATTCAACTTTCCATTAACATGTCATATGTAAAGCCATTCATGACATTGCTCACTCAGTACAAATCTCATTCTCATCACCAAATGCCAGACTAAACGTGAGATAGGCCTTTTTCTTCCTGTGCCTCTAGGTTATGAAATGCTTTGCCCAGCCATATTCATCACACACAATCTTTAAATGCTCAGATGTTTATTCAGTCCTGCTTATACCACCACTTGATTTGTTATAGCAGTGTTATTTTTCATTCTTTTATTTCATTATGTTCGATTAATTTTACTCTCTTTCATTTTGCTTTCTTTTTAGACTTGGTTTAAATCATTTACGTGTCGTCTTGCTGTGTAATTGTTCTGCATTTCCAAGGCATTATTATTTATTATTGGTGCTTATTCTTCATCTACTTCCAAAACAGTTCTGACCTGCCAAGGACAGAATTCAACACTTTTAAGTGACTGTTCTTCGAAGGGGAAATGACACAAGACTCATTGAAGCAAAATGTCAAAAAGTTGGGTATGAACGAAAGTTACTGGTTAATGGGGTTAAAAAAGGCACGTAATTTTAATGATGAGCACATTAAACAGCACCATGAACTCAGTGGTGAGAAAACCATTCCTTTCTTAAGGTAAATAATACACATAATGTACCTTGGCATCCATTTGATTCAAAGGAAAGCAGAATTCTGTGACCTTCTTTCTCTGTCTCTAGGACCAGTTCTAACTCTTACAAGGCCATCGTAGGTACGTATACCAAATTAAGGGCAGTAATTGAAATCCATACCGCACTGAAAGTCATCCATTAGAACTGTACTTGAGAAAAAGTATTAAAGTATTTGATGTTAACAGTATTCAAAGTGTCTTACTTCAAAGTCAAATGCTATATACTGTACAGATACATAGAGAGACGAGACGACGTGGCTCCAGTTTTAACAGTGCAGTAGGAACTAGGGAACAAAGAACAAATAAGGCAAATGGAATAAACAATATACAAATAGAGTACAAAATATACATTTTAAACTAGACATGGAATAATAAATATAACTTTAACCTAGAATAAAAATAGAGGTAGAGGTAGATAGAGAGACAGTGAGGATGCAGTATTGCCTACAAAGTGGAAATTGACTTTTACACTGGCTGTGCAAGAGGTTATAACAGTTATCTATTTATCCATTCAGTGTTCGATATTTGTGCAAATAAGTAGCGGCAGTGCAAAAATTATTATTGCAGTGTTGTATCAACGGTCATTTGATGAGGACTTGCATTGAAGATTAGACAAAATTTTACTTTGCTTTAAGGTATATGCTTTCAAATATGGTCAAATTTGACATCCCTTTATTTGAATGAAGACCAGACTGTATCAAGAATCACCAACATACAGACACAGAATAACCAGAACATGTTTGCGTGTTATATGAATTCAAAGTATGGGATTAGGTACCCTCAGCCTGCAGGTGGCGATATCACCCCTTATGTAAGTTTCCAAAAGAAAATGGGCCTCATTCACCAATTTTTTATTAAGTTTTACCTTTTTTTTTTAAACCTTAAACATAAATGGCTTAAAAACGTTAAGCCATTAATATAGCGTAATATTAGACAACTCTAGAACTGAAGAACACTCAATAAGCTAATGTTTAGCACAAACAGGCATGCAAGACTATTTGCGCAATCTTCACCATTCGTAAATTCTGTTCTAACCTAAAGACGAACCTCAAATAAGAAACTTTTTCATATTGAAATTATTACAGATCTTATGCACATTAATTGTAAAGACAACTCTTAGACCAAATTGTAAGCACAATACCACATATATCCTAATCGTCTCTCTCTGCCTTCTTTGTTCTGTATGCCGTTAAAACTGGAGCCACGTCGTCTCGTCTCTGTGCATACTTGTACAGTATATAGCAGAGATGACAATAAAGTTGACTTTGACTTTGAAAGCATTAGTGAATGTAAGGATTCTAGTGAAAAGTGTGTAAGTATATTTTAAGAACAAAATGTGTCTTAAAAACGGGTGTTTTAAGTGAGTGAGTGATCATTTGTCATTGTGAACCCACCACAGCACAGCACACAATGCAGCACAACAAAATATGACCTCTGTGTTTGACCCAACCATGAAAGAACAAGTGGACAGCTTTCTGGCAGCATCCAGGTAGCAGTGCTAGGGTACGATACCTTGCTCCTGAGTCCCTCAGTGGTACTCTGGGATTGAACCAGTCACCATCTGATCATGGAGCCAACTCCCTGACCATTACTCTGTGAAGTGTACTGGAGAAAAATGCATTACTTTAATGATAATTGAGGTTAAGCAGGGAGCGAAAATTGTTCTTTTTGATAACACTTAGCCCAAGAGCAAACTGCTCATAATAATATAAGTGCAGTAACACAGTACAATTACTCAACTACTACAAACCCCTGGTATAGTGCTTAGCAAGGGCACTCTGGCTGTTGTTATGGCTAATCAGGGTTTGATGCACTCTGGCTCATGTTACATTGGTCACCATCATGAAATTTGTGTTACAGTGGCCTTAACAGTGTTATATGACATTTATTGACCTCTATCACTGATGAGTTTGTGGTACTGATGGTCCAGATTGACTTAGTTTCACTTCACCTGAGCATACCTTGGGTTCAGTAGAAGAATCTGCATTTGCAGATATAACACAACATATGTATTAATATAATTCTCCAATTCCCTTATACCAGAAACAAAATGAAAACTCTCACTTTTTCCCCAGGCAACCTATTTTGGCAGCACACAGAGGAGCAACAGCATATTATGCAGGTGGTTGTAAAGTTTTGACTTCTTAATACAAGGTCAAGTTTGTGAGCAAACTTTAATTTGGAACAGCAAAGTCAATTTGAAAAGAACATGGAGCTTGTCTAGGAATAAATTCCAGAAGATTGGTATATTTGTGCTCAGCAGCATGTTTTTTTTCCCACTTTATTTACTTTGAGTTAACTGTTTAACCCTTTCAAGCATGGGGTGAACTTGAGCATTCAACCATCCATAGACTTTTACTAAGTGGATAATAATTCATGTATGATAGGGTTGATAGTTCTCTAGGTTTAATGCCTCTTAGGTTGAAGAAGACAAGCAAAGCAAATGAGACATTAGGCCATATATTCTGAGACAACCTCTGACCCTTCTTGGTGGATGTCTAGCTGATTTAATGTTTATTGCTTGAGTAATACCAAGAGAAAGGATTAGTGAAGGGGTAGAAGGATGAAAGAAAAGTTTTGAAGCTATAGATTTAAAACTGCATCAAAAATTCTGGATCTCTGCTTGCTCGTTATGTCTTGGGCTGCAAATATAGTTTTTATTTATTAAAATAATTAATGTACACTGTACCAAAATGTACGGTTATATGATATTTCAGCACCATGGACAGCCTCTGGCTTCCTCCTTCAATCACGGGCAGACCAGCCATGAAAAAACAGAACCATAACATCATTAATCATGCATATATCTGAATATATAACATTGCCATATGTTCACTGGTCATGGGAAGATTGGACGTGCACTCACATTTTCACTAATGCAACATCAATCATTTAACCACTGAAGAATTTGGCACAAATCTCAGAGGGGGAGGAATTTTGACTTTTTTGACATTGTAAAGGGAATAAAAATCAGGACCAGGAGTTTCCTTACAGCTACACGAGCCAAATATTCTGAACAAACTGTCACTTATTACACAGGCCTTGTTGAGTTAGCCAAACCTTCTAATTCATCAGGGTATAAAATGATTGCATGTCCCAGATATTGTCCCCACCACCTTTAGAATGTGTCCTGATTCTTTTGTCTTTGCAGCCTTCAATTGGCAAAGCAGCAAGAGGCTAGAATTTAAATTATACTCTGGGACCAAATTAACTTTAGGCAAATTAATGCATTTGCATGATTTTTTTTTTGTTTTTGGCAACATTTTGATGGAGAATGTTATTCTGGAGAAAACAGTCAGCAGATCATTCGTTTTGTCATATTAAATAATAAATATATGAAATTAAAATATATTATATATGGACTGTATATATGACTATATTATATTGTATTAAACATTTACTCTTTAGGGAAATATGTTAATACTTCAGGCATGAAGATATAATGTGATACACTGACATAATCAGAATAGTCAAAATGAGTAAAATGAGTTTATTAATCAGTTTTCACTGGTAACACTGGAAACAAAACCTGATGTAAATATAGAGGTTAGCAAGAATCTTTATGTGGCAAGGCTGGTTTTAAACAGCCATTGATTCTGACCTCACTACCTCATTGCAACTCAAAGGAGAGGCCAAGCGCAGCAAATTCATGCTGAAATTACAGTTCCAATCATTTATATAATGCTTTTCACACTAGGCAGTGTCACAAAAGCGCAAGCAGACTAAGCAAACCAGTGGCAGGGGATCAAAAAAAAATCTCATGAAACCGCCGGAAATATGATGAGGTGGAAAATTGAAGAGGTTCAAAGAAAGTCGGATTTTTTTGTTGCACATGAGACATCCAGATTCCCTTTTCATCTGAAGTAACTCAGGTCAGGCTTTCAGATTCAAATGCAATACTAAATGCAGTGTGCAATCTTCATATAAAGCAAATGGTGGCATATATATCACATTGTGGATGACACTATACACTTTCTTTTTAGTTTCATCAAAGTTTTCTTTTTTCTTTTTATAATTACAGTAGGTTCAGGCAATCATTTTAAAAACTGTTACTACTATAAGTGCAATGCATCTTTTAGACACTAGAGGTCACTCTTACCTCTCATTTTGCTCTGCCTCTAGTACTTTCCCCAATCCTGCTGTTTTCATTCAAACACGTATTCCCTGTTAATTTTAATCATTTCCACTCTCTGTTTTCTGCCCACTCTTGCTTGCTTTCACCAGGAGAGGTTAAGAGTCAAGTCGGTACTTTCAAAGTGCAAATCAGACTCCCCTCCATTCCTCTTTTGCCATTTTCTCTTTATGTTCTTAGCCCCCCCTAGTCAAACTCTTCCCCTTTCTTCTTCATCATCTCAGTTCCTACCCTTATCCAGAGTCTCATCCTCCGGCTCCCTCAGCAGTCAAATGTTCAAGCGAGTTAGCTGTTAGCAATTCCCCCCTTTGCCTTTTAATAGCTGATTGCACATCGTTATTATCAACGTTTAATCATGACCCCAGTCGCATCCCAGCATGTCTGACCACTGACTTAACAAGCTGTGACACCGAGCAATCTCGGCACTCAGCTCGCATCTCATCAGCGAGGGGCCTAGAGACCCAACTCTTTAATTAAGCATGGGGCTAACGAATGCAGTGTGACGGCTGCTTGCAGAAGCTCCATTGCGGTAGTTCTTGTATTCAAAGAATCAACCTCGTATCTTTTTCATTTACAGCTTGACTTATTCCTGCATCGTGGTTAGTCAGACGGGTGCGAGAGAGTAGGAGCAGTGCTACATAAATAAACAAGTAAACACTGAGATCATTATACTTTTGACTTGGCATGTCAAGCCATGATCCATGGGGGTGACAACAGTTACACTTTAGTCACAGTAATGGAAAAACACCATGTCAAATGGCTGGGTTTCAAAGCACCAAATTAACCTGAGTGCAAATGAATGGAGCACACTGGTTTTATAGAGATCAATACATGTCATAACACAAACAACAGACCACATCAGTGTCACATCATTTATGTATTTGATTGTGCTTTATGTAACTAATAGCTTTCCGCTAAGATAATAAATCAGCTTCTGAATAACACTCCAGAATACAAAGCAGTTAGGTTTTAACTGGTACCTGTCTTAAACTCAGATTTGCCTTGGTCCAATATAAGGAACCGACATGATCCATCTTTAAATACAGAATGTTTTTGTATTGCACCAGATTTAAGATGTCTTCCTTCTTTTAGACCTATAAAGTAAGAATGCAGGACCCCAACAGGGCAAGACTCATGCAGAGAGCCAGAGCCATATCATTCCTGTAATTAGTTGTCCTTAACGTAACTGATAGCATCCTGATTCAAAGCCAATAAATACACTCAGTAATGGTGCAGATTAAATTACAAAGCAGCTTAAACTAGAGATAATAGTTAATGGAGCATATACTGCCATTAAGCTAGTTGGATCTATTCAATATAGTTTGGTAGCTTGGAAAAATAATTTATTCTGTACTAGTATAATGAACCTACTTAAATATATTGGTCTATGATGTTTTTCCCCAACATTTTAGCAAATGTAGACTATGTCTCGCTTCATTAACAGCTGGCATGTGGAATGAACTGCCACGGCACATTTGAAAAATCAGCTTAGTGTCACAACTCCCCCATATCAATCATTTCCCTCAGTCTTGCCCCCTTGGTCACCCAAATTGGTTGATTTAGTCTAATCATCAGTTACACCTGTGTTTGCTTAATTTTTTCTTTCTGTGCTCTGTTTCATTGGTTCCATTGTTTTACTTTGCTCATTTCCTGTTTAGTTCCCACCTCCAGTTAGCGCAGGTCAGTTAATCTATTGGTTTAGCAATTTAGTATCTTTGTTAGGTTTAACAGTTGTCTATTGTTTGCATCTGTTTTAGGTTAGTTAGCTCTGTATTTAGGCATGTCACTCCTTGATGTCTCCACTGCATATTGGTGTACTTTGTTTTGTGTATTTCAAGAGTGAAGACTGTTTGTTGTTTTGTGGTCACTGTGCCTGCTTTATTTGGCCTGTTTCTGAATAAAATATGCCATGCTGGGGAAGCAACTTGGTTATAAGCAGGGCTGAACACTAACGATATATATTTACTAAAGTTCTACACTTAAAGGCCCAATAAGGTCAAAACAATGTCGGCTCGTACCAAAGAAACATTGTAGTTGTCAGTAATCACCTCGTCCAGCGTTTCTCAATCCCAGTCCTCACGGACCACCGCTCTGCACAGATTCGACATTCCCGATCCATAGCACATCTGATCCTACTGATTAGCAAATTAGCCATGGAGGACCAGCTTGCGACAGTGCAGGAAATACCAAATATGTGCAGAGCGGTGGGCCGCAAGGACTGGGATTGAGAAACGTTGACCTCGTCAATTTTGAGCGAATATGAACATTGTTACACAGGTAAAATTAAGTCTCAAAAATCTGAAAAAAGGGCAGTACACTATGCTCAGATGCTGTAGGCGTGTCAGCTCAAAGCGCTGAAGTACCGCCCACTACTACAGAGTCTTTACCCATTGATTGTAAAACACATGCGTGCATGTGCACTGTTTAAAAAATCACTCTAGCAAAACTATGTTAAATTTTTTCTTGTTGTGCCTTGGCAATATAAGTTTCACTAGAAGGAATGAGGACAGTGACAGGATAGTAAACACAGTCTGGGCTAATACGGACTACAACACGGGATAATGGCGGGGAAATATTTAAGCGTGAGGACAGCGGGGGAAAGGCTGAAATGCAGTTGTGGTGAACTTCTAGCAAACTTCAAATTTGTCATCAAAAGTTCCCTACAAGTGTGCTATTACTGGAAAACAGTTTTGGCAAATCACTGGTAAATACATTTGCCACTAGGGCCATTGTCATTGTTGCCAGAACATTGCCACAAATTTGTCACTAGTGACTGACAATGACAAACTCGTGGCAACATATTTTGGCAAACTCCACTGTTTGCCACAAGTTAAACACAAGTTTGCCCCAAACCTGCCACAAACATTTGGTTTTTGTAAGGGCTATGATGTCTTGCACCAGAGCAAGAGCCATGTAACACCAACAACTGACTATAACAAAGATACATTTATGTAATTGATTGTGTTTTGTGTAACTCATAACTTCCTGCTAAAACAATAATATTGAGTGAACGTGTAGATAATAGCACCATAGATTACAAATCAGTTTGCACTTAACTGGTCATGTCAAAATAGCAAATTTAAGTGAGTGCTTATTTGTCATTGTGAACACAGCACAGCACCACAGAACAGTGCGGCACAAACAAATGTGACCTCTGCATTTGAACCGTCGATGAAGGAGCAGTGGGCGGCCTTTTGGCAGCACCCAGGGGGCAGTGCTTGGAGACTGTACCTTAATCATGAGTATCTCAGTGGTACCTTTACCATCCGGGACTGGAACCCATGACCTTCCGATCACACCCCAGCTACCTCTTATTTTTCCTTGAAACTTTGGATCTGTGCCTTGGAACCTGGGCCAGTATAAAAACCAATACGCTCATGTCTCACCTCATTTGCTACTTTGAATCCAGAGTGCTAGACATCAACAGGCCATGACCCATGCTTTGAACAAGCTCCTTACATACTGTATGCCTTTCATTTAATCAGCAGGCGATTAGTGCATCAATCTGCCAGTAGCACATACTGTATGTGAACAATGCTTTTATGTGGGTTTCGAGTGCTGTGTGCATTAATGTGTACTGCTTAACTGCCCTTGCTGATGAGGTGGAGAACCTCATTTGGATTATTACCTCAACAAAAAAAGGATATTAATAACGGGGAGAGCGGATGTGAAGTACTTACTCTGTAGCTGCGTATACAAAAAAGAAGCAGCCGGCAAAAGCCTTTATTCACACCAAACAAGCCACTCAAGCAGCCATGCTAACAGGAATAACCACTTAAGCGCTGTAACCGGAGAAATGTGTTTGATTGCCAGGTTTATTCTTTTCTGCCAGAGTAAAGATAATAAGCTTCACAATATATGCAGGAAACATGTACATGAGGAAAGTGCTGCAATTAACACTTTCATGCATGAATTTTGAATTTTCCACTGGCTTTCAATCTGTTCCAAACATAAAATATTTAAAATGCAGTCCAATCAGGTGGACACGATGACTGAAAGCATTGAAAAAAACAATTATAACAGAAGTACAGTACATTACTATAGTCACAATATATTTTTACGGCAAATTGATAATTAATTATAGACTATTATGCCAGAATTTCTATGATTTGTTAACTCTTTGGAGCCTTTATGTAACTGGCAAAAGCACAAAGAAAAGTGAGTGATTGTCATTGTGAACATGCCACAGAGTAAACCTTAATGAAATGCGGCATTCCAGCTGGGCTGCCTTTTTTTTTTTTTTGGGAAGTGCCCAGGGAGTAGTGCTTGGGGATGAAAACTTGCTCCTTTGCAGAGGTCACATTTCATTGTGGTTCACTGTGTGCTGTGCTGTGGTGTGTTCACAATGAAATAAACAGTGAACCATAACGAAATACCTCTGCATTTGACCCTTCTGTGAAGAAGCAGTGGACAGCTTTTTAGCAGCTCCTGGGAAGCAGTGCTTGGGGACGGTACCTTGCTCATGAGTATCTCATTGGTACCTTTACCGTTCCGGGTCTTTTACCTGCAACCCTCTGATCACGGTGCCAACTCCCTAATCATTCAGCTACCAACTGCAATATCCAAATTTATTAGTAAAATAACTCTATTGTTGAATGTGTTCCAAGCATGAAATTCTTATTTTATTTATATTTATTCATATTTACAAAATACATCAGAATCAGGATTTTGATCAAGTTATCTGAAAATGAGTTTTGGATTTGATTTTGTTCTGATTTATGAGTTACAATACCTTTACAATACCGCCTTGGCAGAATTGAATTTACCCAAAAGAATCGAGACAGTATTGTGACTTGTATTTTATTTGACATCACAATGAACCATAAAACATAGAACAAGGTTTTCATTATGTGTAGAAAAGAAATGCTCCACAGACAAATAAATGAATCTCCCCTTTAAAACAAAGTTACAATGATGCTTCGATTAGTGGGGGTTTGGAGTCAAACATGTTCTTTTGGCCAGAATCTAAAAGTGGCGGAACATAAAGCCTCAATAAAATACTGTACCTAAACTCAAAGTAACAAAGGCACATTTGGCTTGGCAGTAATGACGAAGAAGCGAAGGAGCGGTGGAGAAATGTGTCATTCTTTTTTCTTTTTTTTTTAACCTATCACAGTCTGTGTTTTTAGCATGATAACGTCTAACAGATAGCAAATTTACAGAAAAGTCAGTAGCTACGCACAGTCTGCAGGAACTGCAGCCATTCAAAACTTAAACCTGTTTTTTAAGGGGCAACACCTGCAAGTGCCCCGATCCCTCTTTTTTTTTACACAATGATTGTCTTGTTTCCCTCAAAATGACATTACAAAAGTAAAACACATTAAGCGTAGCAGTGCATTTCAAAATAACATGCAAAAATGTCTCAAATCATTTCGCACGAAGGCTCCGTCTAACCCTTTAATGCATGTTGGTAACAGTCTCAGCGGTGAAACAGGTTTTGATTTTCAATGTGCTTCTTGTGTGCACACGTTCACACGGCATCTAAAAAGGAAGCCTATTTAGATACTAGTTTACTCAAGAACATCTGCGATCACCGCTGCACTTTAACCTTAAGCTTGGATAATGCAGGTTAATGTGTTTTGACAATTCAGCTACTGTCTCAGTCACTGAGGGACATTGCATGAAAGGAAAGTTGCTTGTTTTCACCCACAAAAAAAAAAAAGTTTATCATCTTGAGTTATGTTCAATATTACAATTTTCTAAAACAGGCAGCTCTATTAGAAAGGAGGCATTAGAAACCTTATGCATCAAAGGGTTAACATCTACTCATAAGGTACGTACCTTGAGAAAATCAGAAAAGCATGGCAATATGTCGATTGTCCCACTGGTTTACTCAAGCTGTCAACTGACAGCCTTCCTGCACATGGCAATAACGCAAGCTACCCGAGTTCCATGCAACATGCAAACACTCATTCATTTTATTTCCATCAACAGAGACAAGACTACAGCCAAATGTGGTCAAAAATGGACAGGGAGAAATAAGAGTGTTGTATTAAAAATGTTTTTTAAAAAATGTATACATGCTTTGATTTTAGAGTGAGTGAATAGAAACCATTTAAAACCAGTTTTAGTTATGTTTTAGTGCTTTGATAATGTGGAAATTGTGCGTCTTTATGTGGATCTCTATCTATCTATCTATCTATCTATCTATCTATCTATCTATCTATCTATCTATCTATCTATCTATCTATCGTTGCTAAATGTGCTTTGTATTTTACATGTGCACGGTGAAGAAGAGCTCTCTCTCTCTTTTTATTCAAGAAATGCATTTAGCTCATTTTGGTCTATTTCTATACGGTTTACTTTTTTCATCCTGACATTTTCTTCCTGAATTTTAACCTGACGTTGCGTCAACTAGCCTATGAGCTCAAAAAAGGAGGCTGTTGACACCAAAAAGCATCTAACTTGATCAAATGACCAATCTGGTCTTGCTGGATCCTTTGGTCCAGTTCTGGTTTCGTTCCGTTGCAGCTCCACAACACACCTGAGAGTGAAAAGATCAAGAGTCCTTACTGAGGTATACCGAGGAGCTGGAAAAGAACATCTATCTGAAATCACTTGGAGTCTGTGGAGACTTGATAGAGAACGTGATCATTCCCTAATTCTTTGAAAATACATATTGACTCTTTTGGAGCAGCTTTGGCTCAAACTCCATTTATCCAGCTCCAATCTGTATGGCCAGCATGGTCCAAATCACATTTTGCGTGGCACGAGCCCCGAAGTGAAGCCGTATCATTATATTCTGAATAAACTGCAATTGAACAGACTGACGTAGGATGTGAAGATGGACCCTAAGCTTTTTGGCACATACATTACATGCTTTGATGCTTTAAAAAACGCTCTATATCTAATAAGAGGTTTACATTTAAGGGAGAATCAATGAAGTATTGACATCTACAGTTTTGCCGTGTGAATTCTAGCCAATGCGTTTCAACATTCAAGACCAAAAACTATGACGACCACAATATAATGTCACATCCAGTAACAAGCAAACACTGTGCCACTTCTGACAATGTGACCAGACCACTTTCATTGCAATTATTATTACGAAATGGGGTTAAAGAGGCTAAAAATGGACTACAGTTGGTTGTTAAAAAAAAAGAAAAGAAATGAAAGACTACCCAAAGATGAGGCTATCCCAGCCCCGTTAGCATCTTGACGTAAAATACCACTTTCAACAATTGTGCTTTTTGTTGCGTGACGAGAGACAGAATAAGGCATGAACCAGACGAGAAAAAAAGGCGTGCGATGTGTGCACATCGTGTTTCGAAAAACCATCATGCCATGCAGACTACACAGAGAATCCTCACAGTTTATATTTAAAACATTGGCATACAACCATAATAATACCTGTTCAAATAAATGGTCAAAAATTTACAATTTTCCACCCCACTGATATTTTCCATATTGTTTTTTTTTTCAGCGCACACAACTGACTAACAATATATATATATATTTATATATATTTATATATTAATTCATAATAGTATATACAGATTTCGTTTGGTATTTTTCAAATTTCCTTTAACAACTGTAGAACGTAATGAAAGAAACTAAAAAGAATAAAATAATAGTCACCCAGCAAAACAAAACAAAAAAAAGGCTAGGTACAAAATATAAAAATACATTTTTTGCCATATTTGAAATACATTGCATATACTACAAGACGGCTTCCCTAAAATCACTGAAATGGTAAAACACAAGCAAAGGCAAGTGACTGTGAAGAGAAAGTGCATTTCAACAGCAGCCAAAAAACCCCACAAGTATGGATGTAACAGTTAAAAGTAAATGCAGTGTATTTTGACATATTTAAAAAAAACATATTCTTATATTTTGAACTGAAGTTGGAATACTTTGTTCTACTCAATAAGTCAAAATTTCAAAGTAACATTTTTGCCCGTGTGCTCATCATTAAAACAGGCCCGAAATAAAACATACTTCAAAATAGAAGTATTACCAATTTTCAGCACGTTTTCCACACAAAGTTTTTCTGATCTTAACCATCTATTGCATACAAGTTGCTTCTAAAACAGTGTCAGCCCTTAAATCTCGTTGGCTTTAACGGGCTAGCTGTCCAAAAAACATAAGACATTACCTCCACGAAAGCATGAAAATTGGCAATACCACATGGACGATGTGTAATACGAATTTTCTGTTACCACATATTTAGGCTGGGGTGGTTTTCCGTCGGTGTCCGAGCAGTTAATCGGGACCACCTTTTGCTGTTAGGTCCAGCTGAGGTTAGATGGGAGGACGGCAGTGCGACTGGCAGACACCGCCTCTGTCTCTACACCAACATGGACGGTGACACGAAACTCTCGCCACGGGCGATGTTAGCGGGCGGTGGCTCATGATTGGCTTCCACGTTGTTGTGCTCTGAGGGCTCATACGGAGGGAGGGAATCGCTGGCTGTCTCGTCCAGCCCCGAAGGGTGTTCTGACCCCTCCCAGGCAGACGGGGCGCCACCGTTGGCTGGGCTGCTGGGATTGTCATCATCGAGATCCTGAAGAACAAGAGAAGGTAGTCACAGAAGTGCTCTAATGGTCAAAACCAATAAAAGAACTGAAACTGGAAGTCACTGGGCTATAGTTGTCAGCCTTATGAGATCACAGCCATTCTGCTATCACTTCATTTATTCCCTTATATTATTCTTCATTATCCAAACTGCTGAATCCCAACTGGGATCGCGGGGGGACTTGAGCCAATCCCAGGATTTACGGGCGTAAGGTGGGAACCAACCCTGGGCAGTGCTTATTTGTCATTGTGAACACACCACAGCACACAGTCCAGGAAGAGCACCTTGCTCATGAGTACATCGGTGGTATATTTACCGTTCTTGCACTTGAACTGGCGACCTTCCAATCATGGTAGAAACTCCCTAACCGTTACACTATCAACTGCCTTTCTCTAGATTTCTCCAGATTTGTGCAATATGTGTTTCATATATGTGTTGTTGAAGGGTGCATATATTCACAGCTCTCATAAGGTAAAGCAGCAATTTGGAACTTTTGTGGTTTTCACAACTGCAAAAACTTCTGTTGCCTTCACACTAGGTAATTTTGCCACTATCATTTTGCCTGGTTCTTGTCCCTGGAACTTGCTGTAACTTCAGTGCACCTACTAGGTAATTTTAATCAACCAAGTGCTTTTTAAGTGAGCCTGATTGGCTAGCAAACCCTCAGACTGTACAGATTTTGCAGCATGCTAACATGAACAGTAGATTTTGCGTTGATCATTAACAAAAAGCTGTAATTTTCAGAAGCTGTAATTTTGCACTTTGGACTAGTTTTAGCTAGCATCAATCAAACCGCTGACAACCACCTTTTAGAACCAGCTCCAAATCTACTCCAGTCTTTGGTGTTTTATTATTAGCGACTCCTCAGCACCTCAACGTGCAAATCCAGTTCTGGTAGCTGTGCCAACGTCCTCCCTCCATCTTCGATTTTCCACTTTTTTAATATTCATTCACATCTGGCGGTGAGGAGACCATTTGCTGTTGGCCATATTGCGATTTTGAAAAAATATGACATTCTTTGACCGTACCTACCTGCAATCAGTTTCTCAGCTTGTCATTTCTCAGCTTAGACGTGAACATAAGCAGTCGTTTGTTTCTTTTCTCAACATGGTGCTTCGAGGCACCGTCTATGAAGCCTACATGGACATAGAAGGAATGAATCCCTTCAATCTTAGCCGTACCTCTAGCCAGAGTTCCCATGAGGGCCTGTGGGTGTGTGTGTGTATGTATGAGTGTGAGTGGCTCCCATACACACACGTTCGCTGTGGTAGTAATTGGCTTTACGGTTATCATGGGAGATGAAATAACCAGCTCATCATATTAATCCTCATAAAGGGCCTTTGGCAGTGTGAGCACAGTGCATCACGCATTACTCTGAGTCATTAGCCTTTACTTTCAGCTTGAGCATGTAAGCTGCTCACCACGCCATGCACCATTTAGCGTCTATTGTGGAGTAGGTGAATTGGCTGCCTGTGATGTTATTATATTGTTTAGAGGAAAGTTTTGAAGTAGCATTAGCTAGGCAAAAAAAAAACCCAAGAGCTTAGTCATGCATTCCCAAACCACCTTTGTGTGTGTGCGTATAATGAACGAAAATCAAAGCAGCGACGCACTTATGATTAAACATCCACTTGTTTTAATTCAGTCGTTAATTAACATTTTTGCTAACAGCTTGCACTTGAGCGTTTCAGTGCACGATTCTAGAGATGCTAGAGAATAATCTTGCACATCAGAGTAGGATGAAATGAGCCTACCCACTAGTTGTAGATCACACTCGTCTCTTTCCCACTCGTTCCTGGGGTTGTTTGGGGCCTCGCAATTTCAATTCCAGAAGCAGAGCAAAATATATCATTATAGTTATTGCAGAAAAATGTCCTGCTTGTCTGACTTTTCAATTGCGCAGAAGAAAAATGGCCTTTTGCAAAAGCTTTCTTCATTAGCTTTGCTGAACGCGGTGCAATGGCCGAGCGGTCGATATGACGGTGTTACATAACCGATTTAGTTCCCGATCTGCATCTGCAATGTCTCGCTGTTGGTCATGACCTGCACGGATGTTTTTAAAAAGGATAAGCTCATAACTGCACACATGAGCATAGCTGTAGCCACTTTAAAAAAATGCAAGATTTTGTTAATTTAATTTAAGTGAGTGATTATTAGCGGTAAGATTTTATCAATATCAATGCCAATATCAATCCAATTCCTTATCAATTCTCTTATCGATTCTTGAATCATTTTTTGAGTGGAAAATAGTAGCTATACAGTCTTCTGCACCAAAAGCAGTCATTTTATTTTTTTCCAAAATGATGTCTGCACAAGACTGTGAATGTGAATACATTCAATTTCATATTTTCAGAGACATTCTATGGCAGCGTTTCTCAATCCCAGTCCTTGCGGCCCACCGCTCTGCACATATTCGATATTTCCTGCACTGTTGCACGCTGGTCCTACGTTGCTAATTAGCTAATCAGTAGCATCAAGTGGGCTGTGGGTCGGGAATGTCGAATCTGTGCAGAGCGGTGGTCCGTGAGGACTGGGATTGAGAAACGCTGTTCTATGGCTTAGTACTATGAAGAAAAATAAGGTTAGTGCAGGTGGACACACTTCTTTATCCATTTGGAATCCATCTGGATATAGAATAAAATTATTTGATAAATAATGCATTTTTCTATATTTATATTCTGACATTACAGAATGGAAAAAATCTGATTAATGGAAAATAAAGAGATGCTAACGTTTTGGCCATTTTTGAACATGTGAACTCATTTTGCCCTATAACTAATTTTTGACTCATTTCTGGAAGAGAAGCACATTTTTGCCATATAAGAGCTACAGCACAAGAACGCTGTGGACGTGCGTTGGGAATAAATAAATATCAAGTAAACAGCTGTACTGTGAGTAGAATGCTGGTTGTTTTTGTTATTTCATTCATTCATAATCCGACCCACTCAATCCCAAACCGGGGCGCGGGGGGAACTTACGGGCGCAAGGTAGGGACCAAACCTGGGCAGGCGTCCACACAGCGCAGGGCACACACACTCACACAATCACACTCACATTCACACCTTACTGGGCCAATTAACTTATATCGCATGCCTTTTACACTGTGGGAGGAAACCGGAGCACCTGGAGGAAACCCACGCGAACACGGGGAGAGCATACAAACTTCACACAGAAAGGCCCTACGGCCATCCCCAGGGTTTGGATCCAGGATCTTTTCGCTGTGAGGTGGCAGCGCTAACCACTGCACTACCATGATGCCCGTTTTTTTGTTATTTATCAGCTAAAATATAAGCTCTGTCTGTAATACATGGGAAGATTTTACTGAACTGGAACATTTTAGTAAATGTTGGACTTCCCTGTGAGAGTCATGCGCACTAACAAACGCAGCATGTGTTCACATCACGAAAAAATCATTTACGCCTCATGATTCCTCATGGTTGAAGGTTAAGTCGCAGAGAGTGTGACATAATGTGAGAGAGTCGTTAAGAAGAATCGATAATATTGGAAGACTACAACTCCGATGGAATTAATCAGTTGGAACCAGTTGTCGATTCCCACCCCTAGTGATGATTTTGTCATTGTGTACACACCACAACTAAATGTGACCTCTGCATTTGAGCCATCTGTGAAGGAGCAGTGGACAGCTTTTTGACAGCCCCTGGAGAGCAGTAATTAGGGATGGAATCTTTACTGGTCCGGGGCTTGATCCGGCTACCCTCAGATCACAGGGTCAACTCCCTGATAACTTCCCGTCATTCTACCAACTGCCCCAACTGTAAGATGGAGATCAGGCAATGTTTAATGCCCTATTAAGCACTAGAAGAAAGTTTTGTAATTATTTTTGTAATAATATACAATATTATTCATAATCTGCTGCTCAAAATTGCATGTATGCTATATTTTCAGTAAAACCATACCAACACCAAGACCACATCCAAAGTTAAGCTATGACTTGGAGCAAGCAGCCTGAAGAACAACAGCAAAGAAAGTAAATCATCATTATAGTCCCACATTCATTGAGCAACTATTAATTAATAGCGTCACATCGTCAAAATTTGTCCTGCCACATCATGACAGAATGCAGCCACCATCTGTGGTCGAGCATTTCACAAATTTTTTTTCCCCCTCCATGGTGATATTTCCCGGCAGTAAAATTGCAGTAAAAGTTTCAGGGTGAAAGTATGAGCGCCACTCAAACTGTCAAAGGTAGTATATCAACTGTGAAGAGAAAACCAGTAATTACCGTGTGCTGAAATAAACCTTTCATACAGGTGATTGAAGAAAATCAAAGACCGCTACTTATGGGCCTGAAGACACGGGAGCACGGATTACTGTCTCCAAAAGTTGACACCTGTGACTAGATTTCGTACACCTTGAAGTATTCGTTAAAGTTACTAATAAGATGTTACCAATATTTTGGCAGCAATTTCACTGCTGAAGTAATGACAAGAAAATGTTTGCAGTGAGTCACGCTGCAAATGGCTACCTTCATGCTGTTGCGGTCCTGATGAAGTTTAACATGAAACCTGGATGTGAACGTCAAGACGTGGCATGAGAAACCAGCTGGAAGTCATCGAGCCTTGTTTACCAACCTTACCTTACTTAAGGAGAAGTAGGTTCTTAAAAACAAACTTGCACAGTTTTCACTAAGATTTTCTTGTTTATGATTTGTTGCTAGGTAAGAACAGAATGATGAAGAGCACTGTTATGTACAGAACATTATATTGCATACATGCTTGCGCAAATCATTATCACATTACGTTTTCTTCAATTCAACTTTTGTATAATATACTATAAAAATGTCTTTAAAATATTGGCGACTCATTGACTTCATCTGGAAGCATTTGTCAGCGCTGCCAACTTTATGGTACTTGTGTTGCAGATTGGTGCCAACCAAATTCAATAAAAACTTCATAAAACACAATTGGTACAGTTGGTAGTATAACACTTAAGGAGTTAGGGGCCATGTGATCGCAAGGTCACCAGCCCAAGTCCTGGACTAGTAAAACTGAGGTACTCATGAGCAAGGTACCGTCCCCAAGCACTGCTACCTGGTTGCTGCCAAAGCTACACACTGCTCCTTCACGGATGGGTCAAATGCAAAGGTCACATTTTGTTGTGGTGCACTGTGTGCTGTGCTATGACATACAATGACAAATAATTACTCACTTAAATTCAAAACTGCCCCTACAATCATCCCGCTAAGCCACCAGATGTTGCCATGTTTGATCTTTGATGTCCTTGATAAAGTCTGTTTGCCCTAATGCCCCTAATCTTTGTCTCGCATCCTTTTGTAAACCACTGTTTTGACTAAAGCAAACCAAAAATTCCAGGAGCCAAAGGGAGACAAGATTTTTTTGTTTGTTTGCTTTTGTTTCCTTGTCTAGGGCAATGCCAGGAGAATTAGGTCTATGTTTCTTTCTCTTTTGTTAGCAAAAACTTTTGGTCTTGTGCTTGCATTCTGACTCCCGTGCTTCATGACACTGACACGCAAAGTTTTGTTCCAACTGACTGTTAGAAAAAGCATGGAAATGTTTGTGTGAATCAACCGGTGAAGGTCAGTGTTTGTTTGAACATAACAGATATGCAATGAGGAAAAGAACTATGCATCTTTACTTCTCTTTAATTACATGACATATGGATGACCTGTGTTAAATGGGCCCCAGGTTAAATAGCCTATTAACCTGCCATATTTTCTATTCCAAAAACGTTACTGCATATGTCATGGTCATACAAACATTATGAACATTTATATTATATATGTTGAAAATTAATCTTTTAGTTCATTTGTAGTACACATTTAAACTCATGTGTTGATGTAATGGTAATTTTAGCAAATTTTCTATCTACCAACACATCAGTATATGACCAAAAACTAAAATGGACTTTGGTTAGCTGGGGAGGGAAACAAAAAAAATGGTAATAAATGGTCATATAGCACAAATATAGCTTACAGGTCAACATATTTGTTTTGTGGGTCCAAAAATTCGAACATCACCTGCACCACAGCAAATGTTGAAAGCAAATTTTTCATGCTCAGAAACTCATCATACCAGAAAATTCTGCTCACATTAACTCTCCTAGTTTGAAAAAACATCCATTAGTTTTGACTTATTATCTAAAAATTAATTCAGGGAAGGGTCATACATACCGTGACTGGCTCGGCAGCGGTGGTGTCGTAATAGCTGCGATCATAGTTGCTGAGGGGCTGAGTTTCTTTCATGCTCATCTCTGCATTTGATTTGTGGAGCTATGGACACAAAAAAACAGAGGCCGCAAATACAAACCACACAATTCTGTCTGATACAAAACTAGATCAGAGACAAGTGCAAGATCAGTGTTGCAAACACTTTTGTTCTCTTTTTATTGAAACACACACTTTGTGAAATGGCAATTAGCCATCATGCTGCCCACAACCATAGCCAGTTTGAAAAGGAAGTTAATAACTGCTGTTTTTCACTGCCTTCCATCATTTAATCAGCTGTCTCTATTTTTGTCCTCGTAACATTTGCACTTTCCATTTAATCCATTTTCTTTCTGCTAATATTTTTTCTATTTGCTTTCTATGACTAATTCTTTCTACATTCTACACATTAAACTATTCTCATTTTATTACTGTAAAGAACTTTGAATAACCCAGTGGTTCCCAAAGTGGGGGCAGTTGGATCATTTTAAAAGTCTTTCTTAGTGCAGAGAGCGCAAAGAATGTTAACATGTTCACACGTTTGATTCATCTGAAAAGTTTTCTTCTGCAGCCTATTTGCTGTTTCGCAGTCAGTACACATTTCCCAATGCTTATCCCACTTCTAACCTCATAACCGTTGGAAAGGTTTAGAAACACTTAATTAAGCCCAACCAAAATTAAACACAACAATTGTTTGATGTGGACAAGCTGCAGTGTTGCAGTGCAGATTGGGGAAGAGTCTTATCAAGTGTCAAATGTGAGGCTTGTCAAATCAAATAAGTACATGGTGATGAAGAGACTGATGGAGTCTCTTGATGGAGCCAATCTGTTCCTCTGGACTGAACAGTGACAGCCAACTAAATTCAGACAAGAACAGCCTGCACTCATAAAATTATTCTCGTAGTTCTCAGTTCTTGACCATGAATGAGCAAACATGCTTTAGATGGCATCTTAATGCTTTCATTTACATTTACTGCATTTATCGCACACACTTATCCAGAGCAACTTCCATTTCCTAATTACAGTGAAAATCCCTGGAGCAAGTTAATGGTCTCGCTCAGGGGCCCAACTAGGTTCTATTTAAATCTGATCAAAAGGCAGCACAAAAATCACAGATTCTAAATTCATTTATAAATATGGTAAAATAGTCAATGTTATTTGTGTCTAGGTTAAACAGTTTTTGGATTCTCTGAACCTCTGACTAGCATAAATAAACCAAATGATCATCACTAAAAACCTTAAAATATGCACTGATCGTTAGTCAGCAGGGATATTCCTTTCAAAGTATTTTCCACAATTAAAATTTATTTCGTTTAGATCCCCAGTCGAGGATAAAGCCTAGTCCTAGACAAGTAGACTAACTTTGAGTCTGAATGGTTAACCTCCATTGCTACTACAATTTAGTCTAAGACTTATCCCACATTAATCCTATGCCAAAAAGATGGTTCTGTCATAACGCTTCCAGGTGAAAGTGATTATTTGTCATTGTGACCACAGCACAGCACAGCACACATTGCACCACAATGAAACCTCTGCATTTGACCCCTTCTTGAAGGAATAGTGGGCAGCTGACATGGGCAGTGCCTGGGGAGCAGTGCTTGGGGATGGTACCTTACTACCTTACTTACCTCAGTGGTACCTTTACAGGTCTGGAATTTGAACCGATGACCTTCCGATCACGGGTCTAACATTGTAACCGTTACACTACTGAATGCTTTCTCGGTTGTAGTTTGATTACACATGGTTGGCTTTCCTGAATGTTCCACACAGACTATTTTTTAAATCTAGTATTTCATTTTTTTGATCATTGTTTACATAAAGACGGGGAAGGCTTTAATACTTAGTGGTCTGCATTTCACTACACATACTTGCATTACCTCATATGCAGCAAATAAAGAATTTCGAGTGCCCTCCGTACCGATGCACTTCCACCTCGGAATGCATCTAATTATCTGGTTATCATTGTGAACACACCACAGCACAAATTTTTTTTATTTTTACCCCACCGTAAGGGGGCAATGGCCAGCTGACATGGGCAGCGCCTGGAGAGCAGTGCTTGGGGATGGTACCTTGGTCATGAGTATCTCAGTGGTACCTTTACTGGTCCAGCATTCAAACCAGCGACCCTCCGATTACAGAGCAAACTTGTTAACCGTTACGCTACCAACTGTCCCATAGACAACACCCTCCATCTCCAACTCCATCTCACAGCTGCAAAGAGCACACTGTGATCCTATTTGTTTTTATTAGAACTTTTATAGAAGAAGTAGCAACTAAAGTGCTGGACTAAGAATCGCACAGGTTCTAAAAATAACTGGTGCAAATCTTCGTATATTCATTGTCACATTAGTATGATGAGCACAAACAGGAGACGAAGCATCCACTCACCATCTCGGTAGAAGTGCCAGTCTTGTAAGGGGGAGGCGGCTTGTGTTTGGGAGGCCCGCTGATTGCAGAAGAAACAGAAAAAAGGGGGAGCTCAGGTTAGCTGTAATTATGCCTCATTGCCATACTGTAGAGGTGCAAATTAGAACGCATGGCAAAACAGGATGAGACCGAAATAGATCTGAGTTTCACGAGGAGAGTGAGAGAGAGCGAGAGCGGTACCGAAATAGTGAGTGAGCAAGAAAATGATGTTTAGAAGGTGTATAGTTTGTGAACGTGTGTGCACGCGTATTCGTATTCACACTCACTCTCCATTTTCAGCGCTCTCTCGCCGCTTGCGATACATGGCCAAGCCGGCTCCGAGCAGACTGAGCATGACGATGGCGGCGATGATCCCCCCAACGATGGCTCCTGTCGCTGCCGCCACCGCGGCCGGTTTACGCTTTTCTGGAAAAGAAAGAAAGAGAATTCATTACAGGAAATGGACCTGCCACGATTTGACTTTCTGTATTTAAACAGCATTGTTCTAGTCGCTTCTTTGCACAATATTTCTACGTCCTGCGCTGCATAGCGAGCGGTTTTCTGTTCTGTGTTCCTGTGTAGCAACCGTTGTAGCATATTTCTGGATTCTCTTTGTTTTTGCACAACAATTTGGATTTGTTTGATTCACATGCTATCTCTACTGCTTTTGAACTGTGCCTGTTCCACAACACCCCTTTTTGCAGCGCCCTTATTCAAATAAAAAAACTAAAAATCTTTTACACACTCCATGGTTTGAGTCCACCTCGTAATTATTACAGTGTAGTTCCTCCCTGTCAGTTTATCGAAACTTGCCCAGGTGACATACCAGGTTTAGCCCAGATCACATATTTCCTTGTGGTGGCCATATAGGTTAGCCCAAATTACCATGGGAATTGTCTGGGAAAGTACAGATGGGATAAATATGTGGCAGGATGATATGGGTATCAAATGGGATGCCTCTGGGCAAACACATATGGGGGAAATATGGGCTGCATAAGACGGATCAAACGTGATGCATCTGGGCAGAATTTCATGTGCCTCATGTGGGACCTGTATTTTTGACCTGTAATAAATTGTCCGGAATTTTTGCAGGTTTTGTACTTTGGCAATGCAACATTTGCACGGCCACAGCATGAATATGCATGTTCACGTCTTTGCGCTAATTCTCTTCCTGTGTTTGTGTGGATCTGTGTGTCTTGGGCCATGTGATCTTAATGAGGCAACAGCATGAGGGGAAGAGAACAGAAGGCATCAGTAGTCACAGAAAATGGGTTTGGATTTGTGTTTGTATGTGGTCAGGTTTTCAGGTGGTTGTGAGGTCCCTAAAAGCTGCTCTGCAGTAGCTACCTTTAAATGATCACTTTTGAGCTGATTAAAAGTAGCTCAGCTATTGCTGAAATACTGTTTTAATATAATGGTTAACTACACAACAGGAACTACGGGCGCAAGGCGGGGACCAACGCAAACTCACCACAGGGCACACACACACTCACGCAATCACACTCCCAGAATATTTGAAAACTATATATGAGCTAATGGCTAATTCCCTATATGAGAAAGGATGTAAGATAGGGGAAAATGTCCAGCTTTTATTTGGAAAACAAAATAAGACACAAGATTTTGTTTTTGGTTACTAAGGTTAAGGTTTGGTGTAGAGGGGTTAGGACTATGGGGCAGTTGGCAGCGTAACGGTTAGCGAGTTGGCCCTGTTATCGGAGGGTCTCAGGTTCGAGTCCTGGACTGATAAAGGTACCACCCAGCTACCCAGGCAAGGTACCGTCCCTAAGCACTGCCCCTCAGCTGCCCACTGTTCCTTCACGGATGGGACAAATGCGAAGGTCACATTTTGTGGTGGTGCACTGTGCGCTGTCCTGTGCTGTGCTGTGTTCACAAAGACAAATAATCATTCACTTAAAAATTCTGTTGAGTCTACTGAAGTACCTCAGAACGATAGCAAGACAGAACTCTGTGTGTGTGTGTGAAGTCTGCGTAATATGACTTCCATTAATACCGCTCTTGCATGGTTTAGAAACTCTTTGGCCACTAAGCTGGATCAAGTGGACACTTCTTCATCCGTGTGAAGGAGAGAGAGATTTTTTAAAAAGCGAAGCGTTAATTTTTTTTCCTCTAACCCACACTGTTTGAGGGACGCAATATTCACAGGAAAAGTGTGTGTTCAAACTGTTGGGGTGGGTGCGCTAAAATTAGCCTTCCTCACTGCGTTCATACAGGCTGATTAGAGAGGGAGAGGAAAAAGTGAGAGAGAGAGCGAGAGAAAGAGCTTTGAATGTTTGGCAGAGCCGATATTGAAACATTGTCACGCTAATAAAGCACTCATGAAATGCAAGGGAGAGAAAAGATTAAAAAAACAACTTGAGAGAGAAAGCAAGATAGAGAGAGAGAGAGAGAGAGACGGGGAGACGAAATAAAAGGGGGATATAATTGAGAGAGAAAAAGAGGGAACTCAATATGAATTTGAAGCCAAACTGAGAGCGGATGGGAATCTGAGAAAAAGGGATGTTTCATTACCGAACTAAAGGTGGCGCTCTGTTTTTGGATCTAAATCATCGCCGTGCTGAGTGCATAATCACAGCTCTTCACACACACACACACACACTCCCTCTCTCTCAATTTGCATGTAGAGCAGGCAGAAGATTGGCCTGGCTATAAGAATTGCGTTTGAATAGTAATCGTGGCAGGTCTTTGGAATGATCGCAACACACACACTCACACACACTCACACACACACACATACCGGTACGCTCTGTACTTGTAGAGAGTGTCTACCCCAACCTAGTAGACACACATCTGTGGACACACCCTTACTAGCCAATCATATGCTGCGAGCTCTCAATAATTCATCTGTGCTGTGAGAGGAGAGAGAGAGATGAAGAGAGAGATGGAGAGAGAGATGAGGGGATGGCTGGACTGCAGCCAACCATTTTTCTATTGTGTCTGTCTGGATGACTCGCTGTCTTCATCTTGTTTGTTACATACACACACATACACACACACACATTTTTACACCAGGACGGACGAGAGTTCTTCACTGGGCGTTTGTGGCGGATATCAGCATTTAAATGAAGGCTTTTGCAATTGATGTTCTCGGGCGATAGTAAAGATGTACTGCTAAATAAATGATCAGGGCTTCCACCGAATAAAAACAACTTGAGGGAGCGAGGGAGAGAGCAGGAAAGAGAGAGAGCGAGAGAGATGGAGAGAGAGAGAGATGGAGAGGGTCATTTTCAGCGCTGAGGGACCTTATGAAGAAAATTGCAGTCACAAATCTCACACTCACGCCACCAAGTCACGGCACGCCGTCGTTCAAAAGATGCAGAACGAGGGAGTCTGTGAGTTCGCCCGAAACTTACTGCTACTTTTTTTTCAAGATCTGTCTATCCGCTAGTCTACGCCAACTCCCTGATACTTCCTCTTCTCATATACTCGTTTTCAATGTTGAGAGAAGAAAGAAAAGAAGAGCTGAGAGCAGGATAGAGAGAGGAAAGGAAAAGGGAGATAAGTGAATAAGAAATGAGAGTAGAGGAGTGGAAAGGAGGCAGGAAAGAGAATAGGAGAAGAAGGGAGTGAAGTGGAGAAGAGATCAGAGGACAGGAGAGGAGAGAGAAAAGAAAAGGAGAGAGCAGAGTAGAGGAGAGGGGGATTGAGAAAAGAAATGAAGGAAGAAGGAGGGGAGGAGAGGAGAGGAGAGGAGAGGAGAGGAGAGGAGAGAGAAATGGTGAGGAGATCAGAGGAAATGAGAAGAGAAAAGAAAGGAATGTAAGAGAGGAGAGGATAGAAGAGGAGAGGGGGATTGAAGAAAGAAATGAAGGGAGAAGGAGGGGAGGACAGGAGAGGAGAGAGAAAAGAAAAGAAGAGAGCAGAGTAGAGGAGAGGGGGATTGAGGAAATAAATGAAGGAAGAAGGAGGAGAGGAGAGGGGAGAGAAATGGCGAGGAGATCAGAAGAAATGAGAAGAAAAAAGAAAGGAATATAAGAGAGGAGAGGAGAGAAGAGCAGAGGAGGAAAGACAAGAATAGAGGAGAATGCAGGAAAGAAAAGAAGAGAGGAGGAGAAGGGAGAGAAGTGGAGAGGTGATCAGAGGAAGGAATAGCAGAGAACAGAAGAAAAGAAAGGAATAGAAGCGAGAAGAGGAGGAATGAAAGATAAGAAGAAGAGAGATCAAAGGAAAGGAGGAGGGAGGATAGAAATGAAGAGAGAAGAGTGGAGAGGAGAGGATTGGAGAGAGGGGTGGACAGAAAAGGAAAGGAGGATGGAGGGGAAAAAAAGAAGAGAGGAGGAGAGGGAACAAAAGTGGAGAGATTAGAGGAGAGAAGAGCAGAGGAGAGGATAAAAGAAATGAACAGGAGAGAGGAGAGAAGGAAGAATGAGAGATAAGAAGAAGAGAGGAATTGAGATGAAAGGGGAAGGAGAAGAGGATGGAGGAAAGAAATGAAGAGAGGAGGAGAGGGGAGAGAAGTGGACAGGAGATGAGAGGAGGGAATAGCAGAGGAGAGGAGATGAGAGGTGAGCAAAGGAGAAAAGAGTAGTAGAGTGGTGAGAAGGAGGAATGAACGACAAGAAGAAGGGAGGAGATGAGTGTCACGGGGGTGGTCGGTCGCGGTTCAGGGAGTATAAAAGGAGTCGATTCCTTGCGGCGAATCGCTCAGTCATTGAGTCAACCTGGCCCAACTCCGATTCATTTTGGCATCGACTGTGAGTACTCCAGTTATTTGATTCATCTCCTTGATTAAGTGTGTGTCTTATAGAACGCGGTTTCTTGTGGGAAAACTTGCTCTTAGTGTAGAGTTCTTATATCAACTCGCGTGGTCATCCTACCTACCCGCGCTTCAATCCGCGTTTGGGTTGAACCACCACTCTACATGGGCTAACGGCTAGCGGTTAACTGTTAGCATTTCTGTCAAATCCTAACCAGATCACTGACAATGAGAGGAGAAGAGAGGAGAGTACAGAAGAGGAGAAAAGAGGAGGAGGGAGGATAGAAAAGAAGTTTAGCTGGAGTTTGTTGTCCGCTACTCGTAGTGTAGCTAACAATTATGTTAAAACAGTAGCTCGGCTGTAGTTTAGCTGCTTTAAACAGAAATAATTTTAAACTGTAGCTTTAAAAAACTATCGTTTTAAAGTAGCTTTCCCAACTCTGCTTGTGTCCAGCTTTTACATTTGTGAAAATCTATCCGTCCAGAATCCGTCCGTTTCAGAATGGCGTTTCCTGAGATTTTACTCACACTGCTGTTTGTTTTGCTGCAGTTCGCCTGAATTCTCCCGAGACAAGGAAAACCAATTAATTGCTTAGAGAACTGAGCAGCAGGAAACTACTCGTCATAAACGTATTACGGCCATTGTGATTGTATTAGGTCTCTGCCTTAAAAACATACACACACTTGCACACACACACACACACACACAACTTGTGACAGCTAAAAAATAACCACAGGCTATGAACTCCTAAATCATTTATTAATAGGAGAAAGAAAAAGGGTGTGAGTGAGAGGGAGGGAGGAGGCCGGGCAAGAAAGAGGCGCTAAATTTGGAGAAGAAGAGAGGAGGAAGAAAAAAAAGCAGAAAAGGAGTGGAAAGGAAAGGACTAAATGGGAGAGGAAAAGAAATATACCAGGGTGAAAGGGGAGAAAAAAGATGGGGGAGAAAGAGGGGGTGAGGATAGCGGAAGAATGGAAGAAGAAGAGGGGTAGAGGGGCCCGAGTGAAGGAGAGGAGGCGGGGGAAGGACAAAAGGAAGAAAGAGAGGAAAGAAGATGGAATGTGCAAGAAGAAGAAAAAGGGGAGAGAAGATAAGGAGAGGTGAAAGAAAGCAAGAGGAGAGGTAAAAGGGCAGAAGAGGGGAAGAAAATGCAAAAGAGGAGAAAACAGGAAGGAAAGAGAATAGATGACCGAATTAAGAAAATGAAAAGAAAAGGAGAAACAAGAGGAGGGGAAAGGTGAGAAGAAAGCACAGAAGCAAATAATGAAAGAGGGAAAGAGAAGGAGAATTGAATACAGCAAGAGGAGAAATGAAAGCGAGAAGAAGATGGAAAAGGAAGAAAAAAGAGGAAAGGGATGGAGTGAACAGAAGAGGAAAACAGGAGAGGAAGAAAAGACAAGAGTAGAAGAGATGGAGGGAGAAAAGGGACAAAATGAAAAAGAGAATTGGAAGAGAGAGAGAGGAGAGAAAGAGAAGAAGGAAATTGGAAGAGATGGAAGCAGAAAAAGATAGCTAGAAAAAAGATAGCGAGCGGTAGGAAAAGCAAGGAAAGGAGAGAAAGGAAAAGAGAAAAAAGAAGAGGAAGGGAATAAAAGGAGAAAAAAAGACGGGGATGGAACGAGAGGATTTGCAAGAGCAAAAACAATGAAAAGAAAAGGGGGGAACGAAAAGGAGAGGAGACGAGAAGGAAAAAGGGAAAAAAGAGGGAAAAGGAGAAAACAGGAGAAGAAAGGTGGATGAGGTAGAAGAGGCGAATGGAGAAAAGGAGAAGATAGGGAGGAGAAAACAGGACAGGAAAGAGGAAACAGGGAAGAAGAAAGGAAAGGGATGGAATGGAACAAAGAGGAGAGGAGAGGAAAGAAGAGGTGAAGAGTTGAGAGGAGAAAATGGGAGGACAGAAGAGAAAGACGCCAGTACGTAGAGCAGTTGGTGGCGGAACGGTAGGGTGTTCGCCCCGTGAAAGGTCGCAGGTTCAGATCCAGGACCCGGTCAAGTGCCACTGAGGTACTCATGAGCAAGGTAGCGTCCCCAAGCACTGCTTCCTTGATAGCTGCCCTGCCCTGCTCCTTCACGGATGGGTCAAATTAGAGGTCACATTTGGCTGTGGTGCACTGTGTGCTGTGCTGTGTTCACAATGACAAATAATCACTCACTAACGTCTAGAAGGGATGGGAGGAGATGAAGAGAAAAGGAAGAGGAATAGTGGGAATGCAGAAAAGAGTTAAGAAGATGGGAGAGCAGAAAAAGAGAAGAGGAGAAAGAGGAAAGGTTTTTTAAGGTCAGCTGTCTCCCAGAGGGAAGAGACAGTGGCAGAGACAACAATAAAAAGAATGACAAGAAGACAGAGGAAAGATGAAAAGAGTTCAGGAAGTGTGGCGATACTCTGTCTTTCCCACTTTTTCGCAGTTCGAGTGGGGTTGAGGGTTCGCTGCTGCGCAACATACATTTTCATACCCAACTAACACTGTAAGGAGAAAAAATGGATGGGAGGAGCAGGAGAGGAGAGATGGAAGGAAAGAAGCATGCACCAGAGCGGAAAGCAAAGTCAAAGCTGAGAAATGAAAAGCAAGATGGAGATGAGAAGAAGACCAAAGAAAGAAGCGATATAAAGAAAGAGAAAGGAAAGGAATTAGAGGGTGGGGGGAACTGAGGTGGAAAAAAACAAGAGAAAGAGGGAAGGAGGTGAAAGATGACAAAAAGAGGAAAGAGAGGGAGAAAGGGATGAGGAAAATGAAAAGAAATGTGAGGAGAAAACAAAAGAGAGATGGAGATACAGGGATGGACAGAAAAGACAGAGTGAAGAAAAAAAGAAGAAAGTGGTGAGGAAATGTCAAGAAGAAATGGAGAATGAGGGACAGAGGAAGGGAGAGTTAAGGAGGGATGAGAGGAGAAAAAAAGAAGAGAATGGGGAGAGAAAATGTCCAAGAAGAGAAATGGAAGAGCTATGGAGAGGAATGAGGGATAGAAAGAGAGAGAGAGTTAAGGAGGATGAAAAGGAAGGAATAAAAGAAAAGAGAGAGGATGGAGAGAGATTCAGCAAGGGGAAAGGAAAAGTAAGGGAAAAAGGAGAGGTGGAAAAAACAAGAAGAGGGGAGGAGATGAGAGATAAGAGACAAGAAGAGAGGAGAAAGGGATGAGGAAACAAAGAGAAATGGTAAAGGGAGAGAAAAAGAAATATAGAGGGATGGACAGAAAAGAAAATGAGGCAAAGTGAACAAAAAGAGAAGTGGTGAGAAGAGATCAAGAAGAAGGAAATGGAAGAGCGAGAGTTTTTAGAGAGAGAGAGAGAGAGAGAGAGAGAGAAATTTCACCACGAGGGGAATGAGAAGAAACAAAGAGGTGGTGAAGGAGAAAAGAAGATAAATAGAGGGAAGAAAGGGAGGAAGTGAAAGAAAAAAGAGAGTTAATAAAGGGGAATGTAATAAGCAAATATGAATTTACAATATAGAGATAGCAAGAGGATGAAAAAAGAAAAGAGAGTCTCATCCTTCTCTTTCTCTTCCTCCTCCTCACCTCTTCCTCCTGCTCTTCCTTCTGTTCCTCTCCTCCTCCTCCTCTCCTCCCTCTTCCTTCTCTTCCTCCTCCTCCTCATCCTCCTCTTCCTTCTCCTCCCTCCTTCCTCCTCCTCCTGCTCTTTCTTATCCTCCTGTTTCTTTTTCTCCTCCTCCTCCTCCTCTTCCTTCTCTTCTCCTCCTCTCTCTTCTCCTCTCTTCCTTCTCCTCCTCTTCCTCCTCCTCTTCCCTTCTTCTCCTCCTCTTCCTTCTCCTCCTCCTCTTTCTTCCTCCTCTCCTCTTCCTCCTCCTTCTCCCCCTGCTCTTCCTTCTCCTCCTTCTTCACTTCCTCCTCCTGAACCTGCTCTTCCTTCTTTTCTTCAAGCTCCTTCTCTTCCTTCTTCCTCCTGCTCCTCCTCCTCTTCTTCCTCCTCCCTCTTCCTCACCTGTCAGGCCTACAGGGCATCATAGACATGCCTTTTGTAATGTTAATCAGCGCGGAAAAGCCGCCTAATTCCGTCACACCGATCCCGCGTCAGGGCCGTCTGATTGATTGAGAATTGAACAGTGGAGTCTCAGGGCGTCTACTTACGTGTCTGTGTAGCCATGACTAGGCAGCCCCACCCAGCCCAGCTCACCGTCCTGTTGTGTGTGTAAGCGAGTGTAAATGTGTGAATATACAGTATATGTACAGTATACACACAAAAACACACATATGTATATATATACTTTAAAGTGGGGTCTTTCTCTTCTCTATCCTTCCCTTTATCTGTTTTTCTTCATCTCTCCTCTCTCTCTCTCTCTCTCTCATTGTCCTTTCCTTGTCCTTTTCTCTCATGTAGAACAAATCCAGTAAATCAAATCGTTCTCATCAATCAACAGCACCGAGATTTTTGATGGAGACAGAAAACGTGCCTAGACTCTCTCTCTCTCTCTCTCTCTCTCCCTCTCTCTCCTCTCTCTCACCCTTATACAAGTAATGGTGGATGCTGCCAAGAGTGACAAAGGCTCTTTGTTGAAATAATAATAATTATCATCAGCAGCTTGACTTCTGAGTCATCACATTATCGTACTTATTCTTTCACCATTCCACCACTATCCTTAGCCACCACACTTTTAGAGAAAGAGGAAGAGCCTGAAAAGAATGAAATTGGGAGAGAGAAAAGACAGAGGGAAGTATGGAAAGAAAGCAAAGGGAAAGGAGGGAGGGTGCAGAAATAAAAGAGATGGCAGAAGAAAGACAGAGATAATGGGGAATGAGAGATAGAGATGGAGAGATAGAAGGATGGAGAGAGAGCGAGTTAAGATAGGGGAGGAGAAACAGAGAAGTAGTGGAAGCAAGTTGGAGAGAGAGAGAGAAGGAATTAGAGAAAGAGACAGAGAAGATGAGGCAAGAGTGTGATATTTATACAAAAGAAGAGCGAGAAATTAGAGAAAAGGAAGAGATGGAAGAGAATTAGGGAGGCGAGGAAAAAGAGATTGATGAGGGAAGAGAAAAAGAGAGAGAGAGGCAGAGAAGCCCAGGCTACTGGGTGACTTTGAAAGCTTTAGAAAAGATCATGATAATTGAGATGTGAAGTCTGAAATCTGTCTGCACGGAAAAATGGCCTCATTCCATCTCCCGCTGCCTCTTCTTAGCATCCGAAAGAGGATTACACACACGCACACACACACAAACTCACACACTGGATCAGTTGTATACTTGGTGTGACCTGCTAAGTTCTTTCCAGCACCTCACCTGACCCCTTTCCCCAAATCCAATTTGCATACTTGTCCTAGTTAGCTGATGGCGCTGTTGCCATTGTTTGACTTAGAAGCTCCGCCCCTCCCCTTTCTCTCACTGCCACTTACAACATCGCAGCAAATCAATATGGCTTCATGTCAAACACGCTGTCAAACACACACACACCACCATTACGTTTTCCGCCTCCATGATTCAGGAGAGAGAGAGTTAAGGAGGGAGGAGAAAACAAAAAGAGGGAAAGTGGCGATGGGAAAGATAAAATGAGGATGAAAAAGAGATAGTAAAGGGAAAAAAAAGAGAGAAATGGTAAGGGAGAGCCAAAGAAGAGAGATGGAGAAATAGAGGCATGGATGGAAAGGCTATGGAGAGAAGGGGATTGGATGAGAGAAAAAAGAGATGTGGTGAGGAAGGAATAAAGAAAAGAGATGGAGATAGCAATGGACAGGAAAGTAAGGCGGGGGACAAAGGAAGACAAGAGAGATTTATGAGGGAATGAGAGAAACAAAGAAGTGGTGACAGAGAGAAAAGAAGAAATAGAGAGGAGATGGGAAGGAATATGAAGAGAGAGTTAAAGAAGGGAATGAGAGAAATAAAGAGAAACCTGGCGAGCGAGAGATAAAGAAAGATTAGAGATGGAAAAATGAAAAAAAAGAGAGCTCATGAGGGGAAGAAAGAGAGTGAAGGTGAGGGGACAGACAAAGAAAGAGAGAGGGATGGAGAAAGACTTGATGGAAACAAAGAAAAAAGTGTTGAGGAGATAAAGAAGAGATAAAGAAGAGATGAAGAGGAGATGGGCGAAAGAGAGAGCGAAAGAAAAGAGAGTTTGAAGACAGAAGAAAGATAAAAAAAAGAAGGAGAGAGGAAAAATGTCAAGAGATGCTGTGAAACACACATAAGCAGACACTCAGCCTTAGTCCATAAACATATCACATTTCCAGCATCAGTGTCTCCACACACACACACATACACACACACACACCACGCTCCATGGAAGCGGTCCACTAAAAGCGATTGCACCGAAAGGAGCCATGCACTGCGATCCGTGTTCCGAATTTCACAGCGCAACGCGAAACACGAGCAAATTGCCTTCCCTCCCTTTGTCTGGTCGCGTCTGTGGGCTGGAAGTGAGGAGGAATAACGAACGCGTTCCCCCCTCTCGCCTCGCTAAAAAAACGACAAGCTCCACCGTATTCTATCCATCTGCCGCCCCACTTAACGGATTAAACGTGCCGCTGCGGATGCCTCGTCCCTTGTGAGAGGGCTTTCGAAATTGATTTAGAAAAAGGCTGCATAAGGCCACAATATTGTGTGTGTGTGTGTGTGTATAGGTGGGCATGGGGCTGACAGAATTCTGATGGTATGATAACCTTATGCAAAAATATCACAGTTTCAAGGTAAAACTGTATTTTGATTACGTGTTTATGTCTAAGTTAAAAAAAGGATATAAACATATACAATGTGTTACTGCACATTATTGTACATACTACCGGTTGTAGTTTTCTCTATTTGACTGGTGTCACTATAAAACTGGTGTCTAATCTACAAAACAATGATCTGTCTTGAGGAGTAATCCTGGAATTGAAACAGAAATGGAAATTCATTATGTTTGCTTTATCAACAAAAACAAGTGCTTACACTTGTTTGCACAATGAACGGTTGTGGAAAGAAAACTCAAAAACAGCCTTAAATTTGTGTAGTGTCAACAAATCTTTACTGTGCATCACTGAGCTTTGATAGGTCATAAAGTGAAGGAAAAAAGTGTTTTTTAGAGGATATTGTGACTTTTTTAAATCGTGGTTCAGTTTGAAAGTGGAAACTGGCCCATGCCTCATATTGATATACACTTGTGTTAGTATAACCCGTGTGTGTGTGTGTGTGTTACCAGATCGATTCTCAGCTGTGGGACTTGGTCAATGGAGTCCCAGTGATGGATTGGGTTACCTAGAAACAGCATGCATAATGTACCTCCAGACGTCTGTGTTTTTGTGTGTGTGTGTGTGTGTTTGTGTGTGTGTGTGTGTGAGAGAGAGATGGGGCTCCTGAGCTCATTTGGACTGGCAGAACACCTGGGTGGCCTTAGGCGAAACACAGCCTCCCTTTCCTTTCTTATGATTTTACCCAAAACAACCTCATGCGCTCGGAGTCTTATTGACATTTGTGATGGCAATCTAACATATCACATAACACCAATGCCAAACTTTGTCCCACCGATGCCAACAATGCCACTCATCAACCAGGTTGGTTTTTACTCTAAACATAGATCAATATGAAAACTATGTATTGGATCTATCCGATATTAGTTTTGACAACAACAACAACAACAACAATAATAATAATAATAATAATAATAATAATAATAATAATAATAACAACAGCAACAATAATAATAACAACAACAATAATAATAATAACAATAAACAATAACAATAACAATAACAATAACAATAATAATAATAATAACAATAACAATAACAACAACAACAATAATAATAATATTATTATTATTATTATTATTATTAATATTATTATTATTAATATTATTAATAATGTGTGTATATTGATTGTCCATTAGGGGTCACCACAGCTCATCTTATTTGAGCTTATCTATGGTTCATTCACCCTAATGTGCTTCACCTGTGTTTATCCTTATTTAAGCTCTTGTCTTGTCTTGACTGCTCCCAGTCATTCTGGTGTTTGGTTGTCTTTGTTCATAGCCTGTGGTTTTATGTGTTGTTTTGTTTGAGTTAATAAAATCCTGGCAACCTCACGCCTGCATCCTAACTTAAGCAATTTATGAACATGACAGTCCCGAAACCTATTTGCTTAGTAAAAACTGGTCCTTTTAGTCTACAATCCACAGGCTAATTCCACTGATATCAATCTAATGATAATATTAAGGAGACCTAGCCCTTTGTCTACTGTCCATTTAATTCTCAGAGGTGGTGTGATTATTTTTTTTTAATCATAAAGCCTAAAATGACCAAATCTCATCAGATATGAAGGCTAAAAGGTAACAGCCTGGGACTGGCCCCAATGCTGAACTAAAAAAAAATCAGTTTCTCTAGTATGTTATTTCACACAGTTATTTATTTTTTAATTTACATAATTTGGAAAGTGTAAGAACAGCCAGTGTTGGATTTTGCATCCTTGCAGTAACTTGCAGAGCAATTATAAACACTGCAAAATCTATGCTAATCACAGCAGTTGTCTACAGTCTTGTGAGTGGCAACCAAACATTCTTTTGGCCTCTGACTGCACAAACCCAATATTGTTGGAATCAAGCAACCCTACATTCAAAACATGTAAAGATGGGTAAACAAATAAGAAAGATCTTTTTTTCTGTTTTTGCTGTTTTTTTCTCTCAGTGCTTCAATATGTAGATCTTGTCTTTCACCAGGGCCAAGGTCAGGAATCTTGGGCTTGAAAAGGTTGGTGACCAATGGTCTAGAAGCAAGCATCCTACCACTAGACCACCCCAGCACCTAGAAGAGGAGTGGGCTGCTTTTTTTGGCACTGTCCCCAAGCACTCTCAGGTCCGGGACTGGAACCAGCAACCATCCAATGATGGGACCAACTCCCTAACTGTTACTCTACCAACTGCTCTCATTTCAAGACAATATCTGTTTTTGAGTAATAACTGTATTTAAAACATCAACTGATACTGTAAAACCACCTGCTGAGAAAAAATGTGGTTCCATTATGTCAGTAAATGCAGCTTTATCATTATGATTCACTTTTATCACTACAATTTGTTAGATTTTCCAACACTAGCAAACCCACAAAAGCCGAACATGACTATGTGACTTTATCCTAAAGAGATTTTAACAATGTGCTGGATATATACCTTACAGGAAGTAATAGTACGATGGCATCAGACACTGTTATTTGACAGATTTTTCCATTTTTATGCAAAGAAACCGTCATTTTATATATACCAACAGAATTTTCATACTGCAATAACATGATTTTTTCTTTCAGTTTGATCATATTTATCCCAACATTTAGGGTTTCCAGTTGTTATTTTGTTCTTTAAACAATATCTATTCTCTGATTTTTACACATTACAGGACATTTCAAGACAATATAGAAGCAATGTAGTCCATTCCATTCATATCGGCATAATTCCGAGTAATACATATAGGGATAAAATCAACTGCTATTGTGAACCCCCCTGCTGTGAATAAAATGTGGTTACAACAACGCGCTGGAAATAAACCTTACAGGAAGTAGTGCTGTTATGAAAACAGAGACTTTTTAATACCTTTCACACATACTATGACGTCTTCAAACGTCATAGTATGTATATACAGTTGATTTGACTGATCGTTATCAGAACAGGAAGTTGTGTCATACATTGTTTAGTTTTTTTCAGGACTCTGATTGGCTAACATGGCTTTATGCTTCTTGTTACACTGCTGCCTATAGGTTTTGGACGCTCATATTTGACGATTTGTTTAAATGAATACTTTTTGGAAAACTATCTGTTGTAAACAAGGAAATTTTTTAAAACAGAGAGGAGGAAATAGCAGTTTCTGTACATACCCGGCTATGTGTAAAAATGGGCTTATTTGACCATAATTTCCTCATTTTGTATGCGAAGAAACGCTGCCGTTTTCATCCCGAACTGAACCGTTCAAATCGCTTTACTAACCTGCCACTCAGATCAGTGGCACAAACCTCAGAGTAAACATTACAAACGCTAAGAGACCCTTCTTTAACTTCTTGTGGTGAGGGAGTGGGCAGGAAAGAAGTGACAGAAGACTTAATGAAATTACGCAAGTGCGTTTATTTGAACAAAGCGGATTATTTGAGTGGCACAGCGTTCCTCAAATTGATACTCAAACTTCAAAGTGAGCCACTGGGGCGGTTTGGCACGCGGACGAAAAAGCGCTGCATGGCACGGTGAATCGCTGCCTCGCTGAATGTAAGTCATCTCTTAAAAGACTAAAAATACACTTTGTGTCCATAAAAAGTGCATTTTTACCATTTTTCATACTAGCTTAAGCAAATGTGTGGCACCCACTTGAGGCACGTTGGAAAACTGCAGTATTGGGGGGGTTTTGGGGAAAGATTGAACTCCATTTGGTGTGCCAGAATGCTTTCACAGCAAAAACATTTCGTATTGATTGAGTTGTCGGTGATTCCATATAATATTAAAAAGCGAAATGCCATAGAATTAGCTAATCAATCAGAATGTTACTACAACGAATCAATCAGCGCAGCCCCACTTACCCGGCTGTGCCGCATGGGTCCAAGCCATTACCCAGAAAAAGCTCTGTAATTTTTGGTCAAATAAAAAACACTTCAGCACACGTTTTCTCCTATTTACATTTAGGCTTTTATCTCTATCCCTGAATTCCACTTTGCAGGCACAGTAAGGTCCCAGTACTCTGGGAATTGCATCCCTGCTCCTCCATGCCAGCAAATCCACCAAGCCGAGCTGGTGAGTTGCACCGAAATCAGAAAAGAAAGTTCATCCATTGTAAGATGACAGCAATAAAACACTAGTGCAGTGTGTGTGTGTGTGTGTGTGTGTGTGTGTTTGTGGGTGCGTGTTGATGTGTGTGTGTCTCTGGGCTTGCATCATTGGGAGTCCAGGCTAATCTCCTCTGATCCTTCAGTTGGCCTTGCGCATTTGAACTGTCTGGGGATTAAGTGGGATGACAGTGACACTGTGTGTGTGTGTGTGTGCGTGTGTGTGTCGGCCTGCGAGTCTGAGTGTACATGACCGGCCTCCTTGTCAATGTCATGTGCTTCCAATAGCTAGCTTCCCTCTCTCTCTCTCTCTCTCTCTCTCGCTCTCTTTCTTACGTGTCCCTCCGTACAGCAACAGTCTGCTCGCTGCCTGTGACTTTCACTCTCACACTTAGTGTGTGTGTGTGTGTGTGTGTAGATGTGTCACTGGTGTGTTTCCTCAGTTGGAGAGTGTGTCAGTTAAGGCACAGCAAGGTCTCCATTTCACTTTCTCTCTCCCTCTCCCTCTCTCTCTCTCTCTCTCTCTTCCTCTTCTCCTCCCTCCTTCTCACAAGAAGACCTTGACACACTGTCCTCCGAGCGATTGTGACGCTCCGCCCGAATCCCCCTCTTCCATCATCCCATCGCCCTCCCTGCCATCATCTGCCTGTCACGCGTTCCTTTATCTCTCCGCTCCTCGTCCTTCACTCTTACCTCTCTGCTGTAACTAACCTCCATCCCTCTTTCCTCGCCATGCTGAAAACCGTGCGTCACTTTCTCCAGAAAAAAAAGGAAAAAAGAGCGAGAGATACGGCAAAGGCACGCCACAGCGAAAACCGACTTAATGTACTTAAAACGCAGTGCCGCCGACCGTGCAGTGTTTTTCCAATCTTCTCTCACTCTTTCTCTCTCACACTCTTTCTTCCTCCCTCGCTCCCTCCCTCCTCCTCCTCCTCCTCCTACACTCGTTCCCAGGCCTGTGGGGAGCTCTGCTTCAGTTTTCAGATTAATCTGTTTTCTGCACCTGTAACTGCAACGAGGCTGCATGGGGAGAGTGGGAGACCAAAACGGCCTGCTATTTCTCTCCTTCTTTATTTCTTTTCTCTTTCGTTGTCTTTACTGTCTTTGTTTAGTTCTCCCTTTCTCCTTTCCTTCCTTCCTTTCTTCTTCCTCTGTCTTTCTTTCATTTTCTTTTCTTTCTTTATTCTTTCTTTGTATCTACTCCTCTTTTTTCTTTCTTTTTCTTTCTGTGCTTTCTTGCTTTATTTCCTTCTTCCTTCCTCCTTCTTTCTTTCCTTTCATTCTTTCTTTTTTCTTCCTTTCTATCTTTCTTTCTTTTTTTCCTACTGTCCTTTCTTTTTATTCTTTCTTCTTTCCTTCCTTTCATGCCTCCTTCCTGTCCTTATTTCTTCCCTCTTTCCTTCTTCCTTTTTTTCTTCCTTTTTAAATGTTTCCCTTTCTTTCCCTCTTCCTTCATTTCTGTCTTCGTTGACTTCTTCCTTCTTTCCTTTCTTTCTGTCCATCCTTTGTTTCTTCTTTTCTCTGTCTTTCTTTCATTTCTTTCTTTGTATCTACCCGTCTTTCTTTCTTTACTCTCATCCTTTCTTGCTATCTTTCTTTCCTTCTTCCTCACTTTCATCTCTTTCTTGATTTTTTCTTTTTCCTTCCTTTCTATCTTCCTTCCATCCTTTCTTTCTTTTCTTCTTTCATTCCATCTTTTGTCTTTTCTTTTTCTTTTTTCTTCTTCCCTCCCTTTCATGCTTCCTTCCTGTCTTTCTTCCTTGTTAAATGTTTTTCCCTTTCTTTCCCTCTTCCTTCATTGCTTTCTTTGTTTTGATTCCTTCTTTCCTTTCTTTCTGTTCTTTCTTCCATCCATACTTTCTTTCTTTCTTCTTTCCTTCCATCCTTTCTTGGTTTCTTTCTTTCATTTCTTCCTTTCTTTTTATTCCTCTAATTTTTCTATCGTCTTTCTATCCTTTCTTTCTTTTGTTTCTCCATTCCTTTCTTTCATGCTTCCTACCTGTCCTTCGTTATTTCCTTCTTTGTTACTTTTTCCCCCTTTTTAAAAGTTTTCCCCCTTTCCTCCCTTCTTCCTTCATTTCTTACCTCATTTTTATTCGTTCTTTCCTTCTTTGTTCTTTTTCGGTCTTTCTTTCTCCCTTCTTTTCTTTCCATACTTCCTTTCTTTCTTCTTTAATTCTTTCATTCTCTCTTCCCTCCCTTTCCTTCTTTATCTCACTCCTGCTTCACCTTTTACTAATCCCTCTCTCACATCTCTCTCTCTCGTACACATCTTGCTTATTTGTGCCCTGCATCCCTCTCTCCTTCATGCTTTCTGCTTGTCGATCGTTTTCTGCTCTACCCAGGTCTCCAGGAGGCTGTCTGTTTATCAGCCGGCAATATTTGGTGCAGCTCCACTAGCTCCGCTAACACTGAACCATCTGACCCTCTAAGCAGCATTCCTCTGAACACACACACACACACACACACATTCACTTAAAAACTCACACACACACACTCACAAACACACACACAACATCCATCATACAACAGCTCTTTCACTCAAGTCCTCAAAATCCACTCTAGTCGTTTTAGCCTCTTTTCTTCTCTCTTTATACAATAGAGCCTGAGGAGAAGCTGGTGAGCGAGAGAGAGATGAGGAAAGAGGGAGAATGGAGAGAGAGAGAGGGGATGGGGGCGCAGGAGGGATGTCAGGGAGGGCACTTAACCTCCATTACGGCCCTGTGCATCTCTTCTACAGCAGCAAAGCCACGAGCGCTTAGCAGGACCGACTGCACTGGGATGTGAGCACAATGTATACACACACACACACACACACACAGAGTTCTAATGGAATACCTTATGCCTTATGCCGGCCCGCACCTCTCTTTTTACTGCTGAGAGAGAGGAAGGGAGAGAGGGAGGGAGAGATGGAGAAAGGCAGAGAGGACCCCACGAGGCATGATGATTGAGTAACTCTACTTGAAAATAAAACGTAAGAAGGGGAGGGGGGGGTGGGGGAGAAGTAGTGAAGAAACTGTGAGATGTAGAAGGAAAAGGAGGGAAGGCGGAGGAGAAAGAAGAGAGAAGGAGAAAATGAACAAAGAGAAAGAGTTGGTCATTGGCCAAGAACAAAAAGGCAAATAAACAGGAGACAAACGTGTGAAGTATGGAGATGATGGATGGATGGATGGATGGATGGATGGGTGGATGGATGGATGGATGGATGGATAGATAGATAGATAGAGACAGAGAGAGAGAGTGAGAGAGAGAAATAGATAGATAGATAGATAGATAGATAGATAGATAGATAGATAGATAGATAGATAGATAGATAGGAAGGATATATCACCAGAAGGATATATAGTGTGTGTATGTGTATTTTGGATGGATGGATGAGACAAAGGCAAAGAGACATATATAGAGATATTATGGAATACTACAAAGGAGCAAAGAAAGCAGCGATATACAGACAAACAAATAAAAAGATAGAAACATGAAAAAGAAAGAAAAAGCGAGAATAAAAAAGCAAAAAAAAAGCAGAAAAAAGGAAACGTAAGGCAGAATTAAAAATAATTAAGGCGGGAAGCAGAGAGACAGAACTTTCCTCTTTCCTCATATTTCCATCTGCTAACCCTGACAGTAAGCCTGAGCGAGATCAAAGCCTTCGCAGATGCGATCCGACCGAATCCAGGCATGTTTTTGTTTCCCCGCTCACTCGTTAACCGAATAAAAAAAAAGCATTTCATTAACATTCATTTCATTCAAGCCGCAGCTCCGCTTGCTCCCTACGCAAACTGAAAAGACCAAAGAGCGCCAGCCGAACAGGACGGATCTCTCCACAGCCCAGAAAAGAGCCATTCTGTAGTGGCTGAGGAGACTGACAGAAAACATGAGTTCCATTCTAGAGCAGGGGAGGGCAGTAAAAAGAGGGGCAAATGAAAAAACACACAAAGACAGCGTGCGGCGGCTCGGTTGGAATGGAGAGGTGAAATGGCCTGGCTCTTTCTGAACAGAAGAATTGAAATGTAACTGCTTTTTAATTGAAGTTAGTGGCACGAAGATGACAATATGCAGTTTTCAAGGCATTTCAGACGGTTCGGAAAGGACAGAGGGTGAAGTGACAAACACACACACAAAAACTAACAGCAAGCTTGCGACTTCACACTGCAATCATGGAAATCAACACCAAAATACACACACAGACACACACACATACACGTTGACATTTGCAGACGCTACTGGGGTGAAAACCCAGGAGCAAATACTACGACATAATAGATACCTACAGAAAGATAGAAACGTCTTTCCGTAAAACACACTTCCACAATCACAAAGCCCCAGCAGCCAGAGCAGCAATTCTGACTCTCACAAAATGCAGAAGATAATCTGAAAACAGAGAACTGAATAAGCTTTTTTCCCCCATCCTCATGACCGTGTTGAATATTCAAATCAGAAAACGGAAGGGCAGCCGAGAATATCGCTGCAGCATTTTACTGGTTTAAAAAAGGAGACCAGAACAGGAATCTCCATCAATTTTGATCACAGATTCTCTTTTGTTTTTCTTTTTCAGCCCCGTTTCAGCAACACGGCTCGACCGGCCTGATACTGCAAATGTTCTAGTCTCAGTATTCAACACCAATACAGCGGTGAAATTGCTCAGAAACATCAAACATGTACTTTATCCTTTTCTTGTAGTCGGGTTAATCTCGTCTTCCTGAACAAAGAAGTGTGAACACCGCACAAACTGGCTTCCAAATGGGGCACATCTTTTTCTCTCGCCCCTCAAATTATAATAGCGTGTTAAATGCAGAAGCAATTTACGTCTTCCAGTGAACTCGTTTCCCATTAGCACAATCAGGTGGCTGCCTTCTCATCGTGCTATCAGTGAAATTCTCAGTAAAAACAACTGGATTGACCCTGAACTATCTGAACGATATGACCCACAGAATCAAAAGTGCTCTGTCAGCGTGTTTCAACATTTTGAAATCGACTCCAATTCTGATCCGGGTTATTTGAAATTGACAGAGCCGATGCCAAGAGTCGATACCAGACTCTGGCTTTCTCGATTCTCGATTTTAAGAACAAAAGAGAGGGAAAGAGGTCTTGTATAACAAACAATGCCGTATTGACAACATGAGAGAAAGACATCTTTGTTAGTTTCCAGTAAAGCACATATATTTTACTTCTACCAGGAAGCAAAAAGTGACCCCTCATCTCAATTTAAGCATTATTTTCAAACTCATATTTTGGACAGCTGCCAAGTGGCTGTGTGAAATCCATAATTTCCATAACTTTGGATCAATAAATCAATTCTTGATTTAGATTAACCTGGAATAAAAGTATAGATTTTACAGTTCCTAGCGCAACGATTAGAGCGTTTTCCTCGTGATTGGAAGGTTGCCAGACTGAGTTACTCGTGAGTTTACCATATAAAATGCCACAAACAAGTTTTGTTTAAGAGACTTCTAAGACGTGTTTTACAACTATATGAACTGAATAAGAGAAGGTGCAATTGATACTGATAGAAGTTGTAATGACATGAGGCAGTTATACAGGTGGTATCTCTCTCTCCATATATATCACCGATGAAATTGGAGTAAGAAACGCGCAATACAGTCCACAGTAGAACTCCACATTCCGTTCAGTTTCACATCCCTCTGTCCACTTCCACCCTTTTCTACTCCACAAAAGAGAAAAACTACCTACACAGCTCTCATTCTGATTGGTCATTTTTCTCCCTCCGAAAAAAGAAAAACAACAAAAGAGCAACCGAATTTGCTTCAGAAACTGCAAGAAACTGAACGACCTCTTGGCTTAATTCTTGGAAGAGCTAAATGGGCTTTTTGCGTGTTTGTGACATTTCCAAAGTTAAAAGGTCTCGACCGCTGTTAATTGCGCCGAGTGGAATCAAGTCATAAACAGCGGTTTGACATTAATAGCGACTAATGATATAATTTGTGCGCAGTCAGGCGTGGCGCAGCCGGCGTCACATACACTAACGCTGACAAGCGCCATGCCAGTTCCCAAACCTTTTCTGCACCGCCCCAAAATAGATTTAAATAAAATATTTCTATTGATAGAATATTTTCGCCAAGAAAGCCAATTTATAGATACATCTATTTTCAACCTCCTCCAACCTGACACTTACAAGTCTTTTGCTTTCTAAGTTCATTCAGATTTATTTGCGACATTGTTATTCCTACAAAACGGCAACTTGTCGCTAAAGTGAAACAATTAAATATTTTTATAGATAAAAATGTATTCGTCAAGAAAGCCAATTTGTAGCTAAAAATATTTTCATTGTTTTAATTCAAATGGACATTTAAATGTACCGCAGACGTTACACAGCGCATCTCGATGTCGACGTTCTCAACACCGAAATGTAAAAGTATGGCTAATGGAGTTAGAATTAATGATTAATAGTTGATTAATAGTTGTGGTTCCTGTGGACAATTATAAAAACAAATTAATCCTATTTATTACAGAGTCCATTTTTGTGTACAACTGGACAACGTTACATTCGGCTTTTCACACCTAGCCCACCCACCGAATTTTTAAAAGGTATGTTGCTAATAGCCTCTGGAGTAAGCCTACGGCCCAGCCAGCTGTTATTAGAAAATGTAAGCCATTTCTAAAAGATCTTACATCTGGATCCAACATGGCAGCCACATTGTTCAACCCAAGGGCCTCTGTTAGCGCTGGGGTCTGAGCAAACGTAAAGGTCAGATCCTAGAATCGCCCCTGGTGCAACAGATACATATAATTAAAAATAGCCAAATTACTGCCAAGTTACTGGTTATAGCAGCAATATTAGTTGGATGCAGTACAAGCTAAAATATAGCAAACACTGACGTTATTTCAAAAAGTAGTATAAAATCTATATTTTTAACAATCTATTGTCAATTCACAATTAAGTGATCTTTTGGCAGTAATGTTTCTGTTTTTGTAACGATGTAGTGGTTTCCATGCTGCATAGCTATTTGTAAAAAAAAAAAAAAGTTACTGACGAAGCTAGTGTTTAAAAAGTAAACACTGATAAACTAATGAAAAAAGTGTTAAATTAGTAGGGTCATTCATTTTATCTAGTCCATCCGCAACAGTGGCTTTCAGCATATTTTTCTCAAATTGATGCTCAGCACAAAAACGGCTTCCAATCTCCCTGAGAAGAAAAAAAAAACTAAAACCTGAACATTTTGCAAAAATGACACTTCTAGTTCCCACATCCCACTGACTGGTGTGGGGTTGCTCTGTGCTGCAAATCTTCTCAAATTGGGATGGCAGCTGTGAGACTCTCACAGTCCAATTCTGCTCAGTGTTTAAGATGGACACGGTTAGGGACAGAGCCTTCAACCGTACTCCATGTTCATTTCGTCATATTTGTGCCCATTATCGCAAAAGCTTGTAGGTGTAGATGGTAAAAAGCAATACCACTGGAAATCGTGAGCCAGCCGTTCATGAGAGTTGCGAAGAAGACATGGTGGTACTTTAATATGAGTGATCAGTAATTTAATGTAATTTATAATTTAATGTAATTTATAATGTAATGTATTTAATGGACTCAGAGAGCATAACCATTCTTAGTAAGGACATTATGACTTCCTCCATCGTTGCTATGTTTTGTTTTGTTTTTTGTCAGAAATCTTGGACCTATTAACCTATTGCTTAAGACTGATACCGATGTAAATGACGTACAAAAGTATTTGGTTGGTGTCGGTTATATCCCGGTGTCGTAAGTGTCTGTTTTAGCTACTGAAATCAGGCTAACTCTTTAGGAGTATTATGACTAAAACAGAGAGTCTCTGGTGGAGCTTCTACCCACAGGCCATAAGATTTCCTAACCAAGACATATTACCATGACTTTTTAATAGATCTTCAAAAACACAAACATCTCCCACAAGGTGAATTGTCTGGGGTTGCTTTGGGGGTGGTAAAGTATAGGATTTGTACAAAGTGGAAGGGATCTTGAAGAAGCTATCACAAGTTTTGGCAACGCCATGCCATACCCTGTGGACAGTGCTTAATTGGGGCCAATTTCATCCTACAACAGGATAATGACCCAAAACATGCCTCCAAAATGTGTCAGCAATACTTAAGAATAAGCAGTCAGCCAGAATTCTGACTGTGATGGAGTGGCCAGCACAGTCTCAGGATCTGAACACCTATTGAGCTGTTGTAGAAGCAACTTGATCATATGGTAAGGAGGAAGTCTCCATCAAGCCAATCCATCTTGTGGGAGATGCTCCAGGAAGCATGGGGTGAAATCTGATCAGATTACCTTGGAAAATTGACAGCTGGAATGCCTAAGGTCTGCCAAGCTGTAATTGCTGCAAAAGGTGTTTTTTTTTTGGATGAAAACAAAGTTTGAAGAACACATTCATCATTTCCATTAACATCTTTATTTCTAACTCTAACAATGTCTGTATGTCCTGCTCATTTATTATATTTCCTATTAAGACTAATTTCATGTGCATTTGACCCAGCTATGAAGGAGCAGTGGGCAGCTGACATAGGCAGCGCCCGGGGAGCAGTGCTTGGAGACAGTACCTTGTAGTGATGCGCAGGTCGACCCGCGGGTGCGGGCGGTTTTAGGGCAGACATTTTTTAAATATCGTGGGTGCGGGCGGGTGGTCAAAAAGTTACGAAATGCATTTCATTATCGATCAAAACGTGTTGTAAACAGGGTTCGAATTACCTCTCCTCTCGATGCTGGCAAGAGCGGTGCTTTGTGTTCCTGCAACCAGCGCATCGAGCGAGTGCGTGTTCAGTTCAGCAGGTTGCGTGCTCGAAGCGCGTCGAAATAGGCTAAACCCCGGCACGGTGGATTCCATCCTCTTTATCTTGCATAAAACTGTGTCATCATCTTCAATGCGAATCTAATTGGGACTGAGCACCTCACTCTGTGACTGGATACTGGACTTCCTGTCAGAGAGACCTCAGTCCGTCCGAATCGGCGACAACTTTTCCAGCAAGCTGTACAGTATTACTATATGCTACAACATTGCCATAATATTTGCACAATTTTTGCACTGTCTCTACTATTTGCACAACCGTTAAACATGCATATATCACTGGTCACTTTTTAACTAACTATATCTGCACACATTATTGAAAATTATTGCACAGAACGATTCTCCAAAAATGCTGCTATAATATCTGTACAAACTTAAATTTCAGTCAGACTTTTAAGAATACACTTCTATTAATAGACTGGATATCGAAATCTTTCATATTGAAAACTGTCAGTCAATTTCCACTTCTAGCTTAAAATGTATATTTTGTGTCCTTTTTTTTCCCTCAGGTCGGATCGGGTTTTGGGTCATTATCCACACGTATTTTTGCGGGTTGGATCTCCTGACGGGTCGGTTTGGGGCGGGTGTTAAAAAAAGCCGACCCGCGCAACACTAGTACCATGTTCATGAGAACCTCAGTGGAACTTCATCAGTCTGGGATTCGAACTGGAGACTTTCCAATCTTGAGGAAAACGCCCAAACTGTTACGCTGTCAACTGTCCCATGTGTCTTCCTATCTGTTTAGTGTTTGGTTATTTCTGTCTGTCCACCGTTGTGTGGTCTGTTTGTGTATATAAAAGAGAAGACTTTGTTTTTGACCCTTGTGCCTAGTCTAGTTTCAAAATGTCAATTTCATATGTCAGTGTACCTTCATTTCTTGCCTCATGCTGGAGAACATACAGTACTGTGCAAAAGTTTTAGGCAGGTGTGAAAGAATGCTGTAAACAAAGAATGCTTTCAGAAATATAAATAATGATTGTTTATTTTTATCAATTTACAAAATGAAAGTGAGCAAACAAAAGAAAAATCTAAATCAAATCAATATTTGCCTGCCTAAAACTTTTGCACAGTACTGTATGTATACTTTTATTATTTAGATTTAGTTTCTTGTAAGGCTTTGTTAACCTAATCTGTTGTTCATTTGTTATAATGCACAGTCTTAGAAACAATCAGAGTACATTTGACTGTATTGCTATACTTAAACTATGTATGTGACAAATAAAGAATCCTGAATATTTAATTGCTTGCAAGGTCTTTATTTTTGTACATAAAGGAAGTATAAATGAGCCCTAAGTTATTTTCATTTCAGTATCATTCAACAGTCTTGCCGTGCCCCCCATCTGCTATAGCTCCCTACTTTAGGAACCACCGCTCTATGCTGACACGCACTGTGACTCATTCCTACTTAGCCTATGCAGGAAAACAACGTGCCACATGGAACTGAGTCAGACAATCTCCTACTGAATAACACTTGGTCCAGCAAACCAGTTCTAACTGGTTATCGTTGCCAGTATGAGTCACTCTGGAAAAAGACATTTTGCTTGTGGTAAAGTCATGTGTGTTGAGGATCAGTTAGATAATCTAACCAAAAATGAAAACACTGATTAGACAACTTTTATTAAGCATAATAACACAGTCCTGCGTTGCTTCAAATCAATATCATATCACAGCAGCAAATTTATGACCAATTGTTGTCTGTTGAATGGATACAAAATTGTATTGTGGTGAAACTTGTGATTTTCACACATAGTAATTACTCATTTTTAAAGCAACACAATGTCCTGCGGTGTGTTGGCGTCTGCCCAGGGTTGTTCTCCGCCTTGTGCCCGTAAGTTGGGATTAAGCGATACGGATAATGAATGAATGAAAGCAACACAATGTAGTTTTTCAGCTTTCAAACTATGTTTTCAAGATTATTCTGATGGTACATCAACTCACAATAGGTTAAATTACACCTTTATCGTTGCTTGAGAGCGTCTGCATCACCTGCACTGGGACTATGCAACTTTGGGGTTCAGGTAAGAACTAGGGTGAATACTGGCCCAGCTTTCTGGCCAATATATTTACGAGAGTTGTTACAGGCAATAACGTTTCTCCTCTGTAGGGAGAATTGCAAGCTTGTTTGTGCAAAACATTACCTTATGGAGTTTTCTTTAATTCTACAGTTGTATAATATTACACCATTTACATTTCAACATTCTTAAGAGCAAATTCAAGAAAACACTTTAGTGAATGTGGCCCTATAAAACAACCTCATGTACACCGTTAACTTAAAAAAGCCTGTCCAGTCCACACAAACAAACACACGCACACGCACAAACATGCCAAGTAAAAGTAAATGGCAATGTGTGTTACATTCACACATGCAGCAAAAACCTTGTACATGTTCACCTCATTTTACTGACATAAAAACAAGCACACACACACTTAGACACACACACACACAGACTGACACTCTGACACTCAATCACAGCAGGAGCTGGCCTTTATTAGCATATTAAACTAGCTGACACCTCATTAATGTAAATTTAGTCACGGTCACCTTGAGCTGGTGATTAGTTCAAGCAGTGGCCGCGGAGAACCGCAGAGATGTGACTTGGGTGTGTGCGTGTGTGCGTTCGTCTACAGGTGGAAATCTCCCGGGGGCCACCTTCCTCCTTACTCCTTTTCTGTCAAAATTCTTCCTCCCCGCACAGCCCTCAAAAACATGAGGACTTTAAAAAGCAAAGCCTTGAAGATGAGAAGACCCACACATTTCTTTTAAACACGCATTCACACACACACACACACACACACACACTCTCTCTCTCTTGCACACACACACACACTATTCGCCGAGGCTTCGGCAGGTTAGCGCAAACCCAACATTCCAAAGCCGGGATTCAGAGGCATGTCAAACTCTGTTACCGTGGATACCGGATTGCCTACGGTGCAGTCATAAACACACACATTCACAGACACACACACACACACACCACACACACACCACACACACACACACACACCACACACACACACACACACACCACACACACACACAGATAAACGCCCAAATATACTCTCTCGCTCTATGTCTCTTTTATACAGTCATTCACACTTAAGTTGTTTCGGCGAAACTCACAAACAAACTCACACACACGTTCAAACACACACATATGCAAAGCCTCAGGCTAGCGCTTGCCAGTGTAGCACCTGCATTTTAGGCACGCAATCCCTCCCTGTTGGTTGTGAGGGGGGGGGAAATCAATGCACATCCATTAAAAAGTGTTGCCGGTAAGATTGTGGTCCATTAAAAGCAAACTGACAGTCTGTCTGACATCCTTCCTGTGCTGTGCTAAACACTACAATCTCAAAAAAGAGAAGAAAAACACGCACAAAGCCGGTGTTATCGACTGCTGCGCCTTACTTTAACCCGAAGTGCTGCTTTGAAGACCGCAACTGCGTGGCACGTCGCAAACGGCCGAGAGAAACAATATCCTAAAGAAATCTGACAGATTTGTGTGTGTGTGTGTGGGCAGGTTTTTTTTGGTGCCCCTGACGACCAGATTGCTTGTCTCCCCCAAAAGATTGGCATTGTGAGGACTTTTTGAAGGGAAAAAATGATTTAATAGAAAGTTCCAGATTTTATTTGAAAAACGGCTTGATTTGGGTTGAAGGTACAGGTGATGTGTGGATGTGGGCAGGTTTTTTGGTGCTTGTGATGACATGATTGTGCCTTAAAAGATAATAAAATCTGAATTTTGTCTATTTTATTTGACTTCATGAGGACTTTTTTTGATGGAAAAAATGATTTAATAGAAAAGACAAAAAGTATGATTTTGGTTAAGTTTGGGTACTAAATGTGTTATTATTTATTTATTTTTTTTGGTATGTTCTGTGTGATTTTGTGATTCTCAAATACAATGTGTTGAGTGCTGGACTGATAAGGTAGTGATCAAGTGCAGTTCAGCTGTAAAGAAAAATAAGTCAAGACCACTCTCACACATTTTACACACAAACAAGCCCACACACGAAGCAGAGAGTGAAAAAAAATTACACAAAGTGCACAGGGCCTACATGGTCTACCGGATGACATTAGTAAATATCAGACATCTTGTAAATATCAACACACACACACACACACACACACACAGAGTCTTGTATTGCTATCTTTGTGAGGTCCTTGCACAGACTCCCATAATAACTAAAGTACATAATTTTACACCTACACCTAATCCTAACCCTAACCTTAACCTCAGTAACCAAAAGCACAACTTTTACCTCTTTTAGTTTCTCAAATAAAACAAGCACACTTTCTATAAAGTCATTTCTTCTCATGGGGACCTCTCAAATGTCCCCACAAAGCCCAAAAAAACAGATAAAAGTGATTTTAGGGGACAAAAGGTCCCCACAATGCGATAAATACATGTCCGCACACACACACACACACACACACACAAATAGCCATGCACACGCACACACTTTGTAGAGCCAATATGTGACCCTCCACGGCAAAACCAGTCGCTTGTCGCAACAGAGGCAAACGAGCATTTACGTTGCGTGGGGTAAAATTTTGGATTTTTTGTTTTTAGTGTTTTGAAACAGTGGAAGGTCTATACTGTACTGCTGGGAATAAATTTCACTGAAAAACTTACCCTGTCCATCCTAAAAATGTGACTTTCTTGAGGTGAGGAATTCAATTCCAGCAGAATGTTAAAAGTTTCTGTTTTGACCGCTCTACTTCAATATCAATGAAGATATTTCTCCGGAATCCATCTTTGTCTCCCGAGTTCAGTTAACCTAACGCAGGTAGGCTATCCGTGTGGCCGTGAATGCAGCGTAGGCTACCGTAAATACAAACGTAGCCGCGACCGCACCAAGCGTCTGTGAGTGCTACAGCGATAGTCAACTTCAAAGGCAGATTTCTCCATTTCTCACTTGGCGTGACAGGAGAAACCCGACTCCTTTGAATGCTGATATCTCAGTCATATGTCGTCCGATTCATTCGATATAGGTATCGTTTTTAAAATTTGCGACGAGTGACTAGTTTTGCCATGCAGAGTCACATATGTGCTATCCCGTAAGTCATCCGTAAGTCATTGTTATGCTGCTCAGTCATCTTGCTATCAGTGCCTAATGTATTCTGATGAGTGAGATTAAACAATGTAATCAATGAACAAACACAACACTTCCATTTACACACGCCCATTAGAGAGAGCATCCCAAGTCAGCCATGTTGACATCGGCAGCGAAGGGGGAAAATCTGTCATTTTTAAAAACTGATATTCCACAAATGATTGGGACGCATGACACATAACTTGAGCATTCAAAAATGGGATTCTTTGTAAGTCACAGCAGATGAAATGCAGGAATGCCAGAATCTCTGGCTTTTCTTTCTGAGGAATGCACAAGGGTAGGTGTGCCAACATGCAGACGCGGACAGACTCACACTCACAGTCATGTCTTGCTATCGTTGTAAAATACTTTCATTATCTAACTGATTCCATACACATAATTCTACTACTACTTAATAAATCAACAATAATAATACACCTAATCCACAATCTAACATTAACATAAGTATCTAAAAGCAACTTTGTCTCTTTTCATTTTTCAAATACAAACTTTTCTACAACATACTACAGATTCCGAATTACAACATTATCCCCAAACAGTCAAAAAATTTGACAAATCGTAGGTTTTACTTTTAGTTTTTTTAAATAAACGCTGGGACTTTTCTTCAACGTCATCTTTTTCCCCTTTTTCATGAGAAGCGATACTGACATAGTAAAATATCAAAGCACAAAGCCACAAGAATCTGACAAATCAGGTTCATATCTTTTAGCTGATAATTAGGTTCTCACAAACACCTAAAACATACACACACACAAACACACACAAGTGCTATGTACACAAACATGTACACAGAACAGGAACACATTAACAAAAACAAACAGGAACATGCACACACACATTTAGTCAGGTCTTGCAATCTTTGTGAGGCCAGTAATTTTCTTTAAAACACTTCTGTTCGCATGATGTGTGTGGGTCAGGTTTTAAGGTAAAAGTGAAGACCTGAATGTCCCCTGAAAGATGGAAAACCTCAGATTTGTCAGGGTTTTGTGTGGCTTTGTGAGATCTTTTTTTTGTTGTTTTTACGCAGTACAATAAAGTGTTGTATTTGATTTCATTAATTTGCAGGGCTGGATTTGCTGCTACAATTCAGCTGAAATGTTTGGCGCAGGGAAAATGTGATAACTCCTCAATTCAACACCAAGTAAATACCGTATATTTCACAAATGTAGGCCAATTCATTTTTCCTTATGATTTTGAAAAGCTACATTCTATAAATTTACTCTGTGTATCTAATATCTGAAGTGAGATTTTATGTGAGAAGTCTTTCTGCAGTCGATTTTACGCTAGCTCATTGGGCTACATCACCGCCATCGCCTAACGGTCATTGAGTAACAATGTATTGCACGTTTAAGCATTGATTAATAAATTGCTGTGTGTTGAACTTGTCTGGTTTTGGTTTTAATTTATGTGTAAGTGGCAGAGTAGTTACTTACCCAGGGCTGCTAATAGACATTTTGGGCTCTACTAAGTTTTATGATAAGCCATAACTTGAGGTAGTTTTGTTTCTCAAGTACATGTTGAATGCTGCATTGGTGCTGATGTAATGCAGTTCAATTGTAAAATGACTTGAGCTGAGAAATGAGTCACGCTTACTCATTTACGTCAACTCATTCTACCCACACATTTTAGACACGCACGCAAGCACAAACAGTTGCACAAACATAGTCGTATCTTGCTAACTTTGTGAGGGCCATTGATTCCCTTATTTACAAGATTTAAATAATACTACACCTAATTCCAACATCAACCTAAGAAATTTTTTAAAAAAAAGCTTTTGACTCTTGATTTGTCAAATATGAAGTTGGCTGGGCCTCAGTCGACAATCTGGTCATCACAAGCTCTTAATAACCTGCGACCAACACCCACACCCACATACATTCATACAGAAACACACTCACACAAACAGAGACCAGGAGACAACTGACAACTGGAGTAGCATTTGGTAGCGTACCGGTTAGGACGTTCGTTTGAATCCCAGACCAGTAAAAGTACCACTGAGGTAATCATGAGCAAGGTATTGTCCTTAAGCACTGCTCCCTAGTGTGCTGCCCATGTCAACTGCTCACTGCTCCTTCATGGATGAGTCACATGCAGAGGTCACATTTCGTTGTGGTGCACTGTGTGCTGTGGTGTGTTCACAATGACAAAAGATCAGTAAAATTCATACACGCTGTTACACCTTGCTTTCTTTGTGAGGTATTTCCATTACTAGAAATAATACTAGACCTAAACCAAACCTTAACCATAGTATTTTTTTGCAAATTGTAAATAATTGCAAATTAATGTTTGCAACTGTTCAATAAAACATTTTTTCCTTAGAAGGACTGGTCCTCATACACCAAAAATCTGACAAATGCTAAGTTTTCCTATCTTTTATGAGACAACCAGGTCCACTTGACTCCACACTCTCACACGCCAATGACAGGCAAGCTGAAACTGTGTTCGGTGAAGGAAGGTCTCGAGGGGAAAGGCATGTATCACTATGCTAATATTAAAAAAGTGTCCAGGAAGGATGGAAGGACAAAGACGCCTGGAGAAACAGCTTCCTGTCGAACGCATTATATGCTCACGTCACACACACACATACACACAAAGCGAGTCCTGTGTGTGACAGGAATGGTTTTCGGGTGGGTTTAAAAAAAACAAACAAATATCATTATTAAAAAAAAAAAAGATTGTGATGTTGCAGACACACACACACACACGCACCATGCTCAAACAGCCAGCTTATGACACAAATACAATGCAGTAATGAATAACCACTCAGCCATACACTGTATAGGGTAGATATATACTACTGGAAGACACACACCTACACACGCACTCACACACAGACACACACACGTTCATGCTGTAGTCATTCTCCATCTGGAGTTCTCAGCTGCTGAGAAAGACGTTCCCTCTTTTTTCTGCTCTCTTTTTTCCCTTCGCTCTCTTCATTTCTCCCATCTGCTGCACTCAAGCTCTTCCTCTGCTTTACACACACACTCTCTCACACACACAAATCCTGTGTGTGTGTGTGGTTATGTACAAGGTTACAGACAATTACAGAGGGCCATGATGTGTTTTATACTAATAAAGCTCTGCAGTATATGGTTATTGATCACTCGTTCTCTTATATACAGCTCTGCCTCTCACTTTCCTATAAGTGCACACAAACACACACGCGTGCACACACGCACCCACCCACCCACACACACACACACACATACACACACACACCCACCCACCCACACACATACACACACACACACACACACACCCACACACACACACACACATACACACACATATACACACACACACACAGCTCGATCAGGCTGAAGAACTCCTGGGCTGTGGCTTATTTTGTGGCAGGTGGGAGGTTGTGTTTTATTCATTCTACGATTTCAGATGCGATACAACACGCACATTTCACAACAGGTAGACCTGTTACTAGCAAATAAACCAAGGACATACAAGGCCCACATTCCTAAATCAACAGCATGTTCGAATCTGTATAAACACACACACACACACACACTCACATAAAGAAACACACGCAAAAAGTGTGCAAACACCATGTCTTAGGAATAAAAGGACTGCAAAATTGCCTGCATTCAACTTGCCATCCCTTCTTCCCTCCACACACACATATACATGTATCCACACCCACACTCAGTGAGAATTTCTCACAGCAGGTGTAATTACAGCGGAAAGACTACAAGCTTTGCAGTTTAACTGCACACAATCCCATTCAGACTCATGTAATCCCAGAAAATGTGGAGCCTTAAAGACTTACAATACGGATTTGAGAAGGTTTTTCGTCTCTCACACCTGAGTCGGAGATTCTATCAGAATCGCACAGTTATGGAGCGAGCCTGCCCGACTTACTAATTTGTGCAGTTTTTTGCACATTGCAGTACGACTTAAAAGCTAAGTTTACATTCAAAGTGTAAATGCTCAGTTCTGATTGATTCTTTAGTCCATTTTTCGTGGGGTCATTAACATTATTAATTTGAGTAAGGCCAAAATTAGGTGGCGGAGCCCCTAAAGAGAAAAAAAAAATTATAAAAGTTTTGCATTGGCACAAGAAAGTAGAGGTATTTTGGAGATGCTTTCAGGAGTTCAGAATTTGTTTTAAATGATGTTCAAAAGTGAAGTACCGAAGTACCCTCAAACCATGTCTTTATAGAAAAGACCTAGACTAAAGTACTGTGGTATAAATTCTATATTGTTATTCGAAGGCAATAAAACAACTGTGGACGCTGTGAACACAATCAGAGCCAGTAAATATCATAAAATAATTTTACTTCAGCATGAGAAAATATTTCACATGAAAACATCTCACAAGGACATAAAAACGTCTTGTGAGCACACAAAAAGATCTCACATGGACACAAAAACAGCTTGTGAGCAAGCAAAATCATCAAATATATCATGCTCACATAAAAACATCTCCTGACCCAATGAAAAAAATTCTGTGATCACACATAAACATCATGTGCTCACATGCAAACATATGCTCATATGAAAGCAACTCACACTTGTGTAAAAACGTCTCATGAGAACGTGAAATCAACTTGTGAGCATGCCAAACTCTTTTTTTCTTAATTGTCCATTTTGGTCTACTGTAGTGTAAACCAAGTGTGCCCTTATGAAAGAGCATTCTTCGAGGTTGATTTTATTAAGTGAACATAAATAAAGTTAAAGTATACTTTATGTAGTGATTGGCTTACAGTGACACAGTTACAGTTTGTTACGATATAAAATTGCAGTAAGTACTAGCAGGATTTAACAGAAATTAGCTGACAGAAATTAGTATTCATTAGCAAAGAATGTGTTTTTTTGTTCTAAATGAGTTTTTTTTTTTAGTCATGTGATGTTCTGCCCCAGTAAACCTTGTGCTGTTTGTGTCTTAAAGTGTGTCAGTGTATGTGTGTGTAGCAGCCTCAGAGTATTACATGCCATCAGTATATTCCATGTTTTCTATCTGTAATCACTTTTCAAAAACTGTTCTATACTGCACTGAGCTGTAAAAAAGCATCTACAGACTTTATTTCACAACAGTTTTGTTGACTTTTGAGTGTGTCTGTGTGTATGTGTGTGTTCTAAATTGCTGAGGGCTTCAATCCCCTGAGGTTAAAGACAGCGGGCCTTTCAGATGGCATACAGCACTCTAAAATGGCTACACACACACACTTAAAGACACAAACAGCATAAGGTCCACTGGGAAAGAACATCACACGATTTTTTAAAAGATTCATCTAGAACAAAGACAAACCTCCTTTACTAATGAATGCTAATTTCTGTCTGCAAATGTTAATTTCTGTTAGTGATTGTTGCTAACACAACATTACGATCTTAGCCTGCGGAAATTCGTTTTAGGAAAGGAGCTCATTTCTGCTAGTCAATTCTAATTTCCGCCAATTAACAGCACCAGGGCTAGTGAAAATAAGAATAAACTAGCATAAACAAGTGCTAGTTAGCCAAAATTAAAACTTCAGCAATGAAGCAAAAGAAGGGTTGATTTTGTTCTAGATGATTCTTCTAAAAAACACAAACATGTTAAAATAGAATATCACATGAATTAGAAAATCATATAATATTAGAAGGCTTATCTAGAATAAAGATAAACTTTAATTCTAATGAATGCTAATTTCTTCTAGCTAATGTTAATCCCACTAGAGCACTGCAAGGTTAGCTAGTGGCAATTTGTTTTAAAAAGATCATTTCTGCTACTTGGTTTATGCAAAATAAACAATGCTAATTTCTGCTTGCTAACATCAACAATGTAATGTTAGCTAGTGAAAAATAAGGATTAATAACTAGTGGAACGAGCAATAATTAAATGGCTAATTTCTTGCTTCTTGACTTGTGCTAACTTTCTCTAGGCCTTTTTGCTAGCCATGTTGATAACACTGCCATCTTATCCACTAGAAGTTTTTCATACTCATCTCTCTCTCTCACTGTCTCTCGCTCTCAAACACGCACACACACACAGACACACACACAGACACACACACAAGAACACAAGAACACACACACACACTTGGAGCCAGCCAGCCAGCCTCAGAGTGGGATAATGACAGCTCAATGTTAGGGTCTGCAGTCCTGCCAGTCTACTTGGAGGACAACAGATTATTACTGTGTATGGCCTCTCTCTGCAAGTTCACACACACTCACCGAGTTTATTGCAAACGCAGTCATCTTTCACACACTAAGCTGTGTTGCACAGGAATTCGCCTGTAGTGAAAACTGACTTAATAACAATCCACTGCAGTGTTAAACCTTGGCTTATATTATTGGAATAGCATATGTCAGACACACATGCCTTATACAGTATACAAGTACATCAAGGAAGCACACACAAATGCACCATTAGCGCTGTTTAACCAAAATTATATGCATTGTGTTTCCTGGGAGGGCAATAAGGTGCAAACTGATGCAAGCTGAGAGTCACTAAGTGTATAGTGGCTCTCTGTTAAAACCATAAGGAGAGTGAGTAAATTGTCACCTTGTTCAGGATGGCATTATTGCTGGTATGATGCGTGACTACAATGCTAAACACGGTTTAAGCTGGTTTAGTAGCAAAAACTGCTGCTTAGGTCGGTTTCCAAAATGTATCTTAACCTTTGCACATGTAAAATGGACCATTTTAAAAGCCTTTTGATCAAGAATAGATGAAAAATAAATTGTCCAAAAATAAATTATAATAACAAAAATGCATGCAAACCTACAATATTTATAAAAGGAAAATAAGAAAAAATGGAATACATTGAATATTGGCGAATAATAAGAAGCAGTGGATGCAAGTCACTAAACATATCCTAGTTCTCCTTAAAAAGACTGTAAATAGCAAGGAAAATAGCAAGGACCAGCACAGATTTTAATCTGGGTAAAGATAACATTATTGCTGGTTTGCTGCTTGACTAGAATTCTAAACACAGTTTAAATTAGTTTGGTCAATGTCTACTTTTTATCCGTCAAAATGAATAGTTTTCTCCACAGACATAAACACGTAGATGTCGCCTTGATTACAGCTGTTGATTGCAATGATGTGTTAATGCAGCCACCATCTTAGTATGGGGTTCCACTCATCCCTAAAGCATGTCAGTCTATTGTGGCAAAGGTCTTATCCACAAATCAAATCAATTGTCAAGCAATTTGGTTTGTTATGAATGTCAGGCATTGTGTTTGTAATGTATTTATGATACAGAATGATGGTCGCGCTGTGATCAGAAGGTCACCGGTACAAATCCCAGACCAGTAAAGTTACCACTGAGGTACTCATGAGCAAGGTACCATCCCAAGGCACTGCTACCCGGCGCTGCCCATTTTAGTTGCCCACTGCTCCTTCACGTATTGTTTCAAATGTAGAGGTGACATTTTGTTGTGGTGCACTGTGTGCTGTCCTGTGGTGTGTTCACAATGACTAATAATCACTCACTTTGACTAAATCAATATGAAGCTTTTTTCTTCAAGATTGTTTAACAGCTAGATTTGGGGAAAAGACCACCTAAACTCAGACAGAGACAAGACCAAGACTCTGAAGGGCTGAGAGCAAGACAAGACTGAGAATCAAATTGTTTGATAAAAAATGATACATTTTTCTATATTTATTTTTTACCCTTGTGATTACTCTCTAACATTATAAAATGGAGAAAAAAATATTTGCTGATCAGTTGAAAATGAAGAAGGTTTTGGGTTATTTTAATCCAATCAAGACTCATTTTGGGCTATAAAATGAACTGCTTTAGGCCTTTCTGAAAGAGAACTACATTTTTAACAATAACAAGGAAAACAACCACAATAACAGTAATGATCTGTTCTGTGATCTGATCTGTGTCTTAAAGCACTCACTCCCAAAAATCAACCTAAGAAACATCAAGTTGGACTGTTTTTTTGCTGGGAGGCAGGATGCGTTTGAGTTAAGCTAGGAGAGTGTGTGTTGTTCTGTGTGTGTGTGTGTGTGTGTGTGTGTAAGGTGTGCAGCTGCTGTGTGTGACAGATCTGTTGTAGACGTTGTTGACGGCCCTGTCATCAGCACGGCCCAGGTGGAGCCCGCTGCCCTGACGCTCGTCACACTAAACGGACAGGACGGCTCTCGATGAGTGTTTGTGTGTGTGTGTTGTTGGAGGGTTGGTTAGGGGGAGTGAGAGGCAGAGTACAAGCCAAGAAATCCTGTGGTGCACCAATTTGTTTCATACTGGGTTTGTTTGTGTGTCTGTGTGTGTGTATGGTGTGAGGGGGAAGAAAGAAAAAAAGGAAGAAAGGATGACCATAGACTGCATTGTACATGCACTGCTGTAGCAGTGTGGCGGAGTGTGTCAGGAAGGAAAATAAAGAATGGCCATATAGTGCATGCGACGTGTTTGTGTGTGTGGGAGAGTGTGTGTGTGTATGCGTAAGTAAAAGTGTGTAAGTAATTGTACATGCACTGGAATAGTTGTGTGAGTGTGTATGCTGTGTCTGTGTATTTAAGACCTGGGTAAGTAGCTGTGTGTGTGTGTTTGTGTTTGAATATACATAAGGCAGACCTTATCATTGAGGTCTACACATGAGTCAGATCGGAACGCTGGATAACAGAGAGCTACAAAGACAACTGTGTGTGTGTGTGTGCCTGTGGAGAGAAAGCATTTCAGAAATGAAAAGCACACCGACTAAAAAAACACTCATTGTTGAGGACGGTGACAATGGGAGAAGACTCGGCAGAGTGAGACGGAGGGAGTCAGATAAGAGAAGCGCAGACAAAGACACTGAGATGTATCTCTGATGCTGCGAATGACAGAGAGAGAGAGAAAAAAAACAGAGAAAGACACACAAAGCCTGAAAGACTGATAGACAAGATAGACAGGGGTAGAGAAAGAAAAACGTACACCGGCACAGCAGATAGGCAGAGAAAGGGCGCAAAATGAGAACCCAGTGCGGTGCGAAGTCGTTGACGCACTGAAGGCAAAAAAGAGAGAGAGAGAGAGAGATACACAAAGTCAGACAGAAAGAGAAGAACAGAGCGAAGGACAGCGGACGATGTCTGCGTCGTTGCAAACCATTCGGTTCTGTTTGGAGAGCGGCCAGATGGTGCTGAAGCAGCCTGATGATGAAAAGATGATGAAAAGAAGAGGAAGACCTGCGGAGGAGTAGGAGGAGGGGTTGAATAAGATGTCTGCAGGCTTCGGGAAAGAATGAGAGAACAGGGCTTGACCCAGCAGCCAACAGAGTATAAACTAGTAACAGGTGATATAAAAGTGACAGGGTAAGGAATATCTCAAATATGGCTCGGTACTCTTTGCTTTATTGCTTTTTGGACACTGTGGGCTTTTATTTATTTTTGGTTCCCCTGCTGTTTGGTACCACACATACTGTATGTTTCATGGGGAATAGGGAACCCCAAGCCATTCCTGTCCCACTTTTGAGGAAGAAAATGAGAAACAAAGCAGCATCACTTTACTAGATTTGATGGAATATATGTTCCACTACGTGATAATTGGTTTTTAGTATGAGCAAAAAAGGCTTACAGATAATACAAAACCAACAGATGATATATGGACTGGTTGAGAAATACCTCAGATTTGGTTTGGAACTAGTTTCTTTTGGGGCTTATTTGTTTCTCTACTCTTTTGGTACCACATGTATTTTTTATAGGAAACCCTGATCCATTCCTGTCCACTTTTAAAAAATAAAAGAGTTTAAAAAAAAACAGCATCACATTGCTAGATTTGGATGCATAAAGGTGAAAATGTTCAGACATGATATCTTCATTCTGTACACAAAATGTGAGATGGAGGATGAGGTCAGCTAGCGCTAGCAGTTCTACCTGGTGGGCGGAGGTTCTCAAATAGTATGGTGGACTTATTAAAATATCACCTAATGTGACGTAGAGTTAGGGGAGAAATCTAAATGGCTTGTTTAAGCACACAATTTCTGACATTAATAAATTAATACTAACACAAGTGAACTTTTTTTCAACCATACACTGTGTGTAGTGGTAGTACAGACCCAAATGGATGGCCAAAGAACAGAAAAATAGGAATAATAAGAATAATATGAGAGCTTTAATACAATATTTTGATTTTTATTATCATTAAATGAAGCAAACAGTGAGTGTGAGAAGTACTTGGTCTACTTGCAGCACGTGATTGCTGTAATCAGTCCAGCACAAAACACCCACATTCCCTGCTGTGTAGTGATAGATAGACATTATAGAGTAGTCCTGCTATTAACCTGAAACACAGGCAGGGGGAAGGCCTGCTGTTGTTTATTTGAAATAGCCAGCCAATGAAGAGTCCATTACTATATTATTTACACATACAAGTTTCGCTGTTGCTCATGATTTGTTCCTCTGTGCTGAGCAAGAACCCAAAAATTTTTTCCAGAAACCCACAGACTGCAAATTTTCCAGATCCTGAAGCTAATGTTGCTAGCTAGGTACTGGCTTCCACTTTCTTTCTAACAATCTAACAAGAAAAAAACACAGATATTCAGTGACATTGTACAGCCTGATTTCACAGTCAGAGAATGTCCAAGTTCTTTTGAGTCTTTTCTCAGAAATTAAAGACTTTCTTCCTTTTTTGACATTTTACACCAACCCCCTCAGCTCCAATTATTATTTTTTATCTACAATGGTCATTGTATGTGCCGTCGTACTAATGTGACAGACCACAAACGCCGCCAACTGCGTCGAAGCTGCGTACTTTCCACTGCTTCTTTGAGGATAAAACCACAAGAAAGTAGCAGAAATGCTAATTTCCCATCGAAGCTTATCGCACCGCTACCTGGCCGCCTGGGAAAAAACACAGTAACTGTCTACTGAAACACGGTCGCATGAATACGGACTTTTGACGGCTGGCCAGGTGTTCTGACCGACACTGCGGAACTCACAACGAGCTGTAATTAAGACGAAACGTCATGTTAAACATGGAAAATGAAAGTCGGAGCTGATATTGGACAATTTCCTGTCAGGTAGTTACTTTTTTGGGAGGGAGTTTGGACTGGCGCAGTGTGTGTAATGTTAGTGAATCCCAATGCGCAAACCGCAAATTTGCCAGAACAACGTCATGGCGTCAGTAACACGACAGGCAAGATGCAAAACGAAGAGGTGAAAAATATGAGGGAGTAAAACTCCCTGCGGTGTGTCGTTCTCACACTTATTTCCCCCTATTGCAAAACCGCAGTGTGTGTGCGTGTGTGTGTGTGTGTCTCTCTCTCTCTGGCTGTCTGTTGATCCCAGAGTGGGAGTTGCCTCTGATTTTGCACTTGTTTGTATGTGAGAATTTGTGTGTTTGTGTGTAACGCTGGGGTTTTAGGTGGTTGTGAGGATCTGCTTGTCCCCTAAAGGAAAGGGAAACTGGAGACAAAACTTTTGTTTTTAGGCTTGTTCTAGTGTGTATATATGCAGGTTAGCCATACAGGCCTTATGTTGTTGTGTTCAGAACGTCCTGCACTACTCAGATTTGTCATAGTTTGATGTGTAAATGCTGACCCAGTCTTGAAAACAGCCTATTTCTGATGAAAACTGACCTCTGTCTGTAGAAATTTTTACTTTTTTAAAGCTTTATGTAGTATAAAATTGCTGAAACTGTAGATATAACTTTAGAAGTAATAACAACAGTGTCTGTTTTATTCGCTTGTACAGTTTTTATTAATCAGAGATATTCTAAGGAAAAATAAGGTTAGTCCCATGTGGAAACACTTATTTGGAATCCATCTGAATAAAGAGTAAAATTACTTCATAACAATAATGCATTTTTCTATATTTTCTTCCTATTACTTACCTTTAAACATTATGAAATGGAAAATAAATATTTTCAGATCAATTAAAGAAATACTAAAGTATTTATAAAGTTTTGCATAATTGTGAGACAATTTGGACTCATTTTGGCCTATAAAATTAGCTGCTTTTGGCCTTTCTGAGAGAGAACTTCATTTTCCACAATACCCAGCGCGCCACTCGGAGCCGTGTCACAATATGGTTGTTGTTTTGTGTTTTATCAGCTAAAGTTTAAATTTTGTCTTCAATAAAAGGGAATGTTTTTACTGAACTGGAACGCTTTACTGAATGTTGGACTTCCCTGTGAGAGATGCGTGTGCACACAAATACAAAGCATGTGTTTACACCTCGAATAATATAATTTATGCATGTATTCCGGACATGTATTCCGTTACTCGCCAACACTGATTATGGGATGCATGAAAGTAATAAAGATAGCAAAGATATTGTGTGTATGTGTATGTAAGTGTGTGTGTGTCAGACTGTCTGTCTGTCTGTTGGTCTGTCTCAGTGTTGGAGCTGCCTGTTGGGAATCATGCAGGCGGGGGAAGTGGTGGATTAAACACTGAATGATCTGCAAAGTGCCAAGAGCTACACACATACACATACACACACACACACACAAACAAACACCCTGCACACACACCCAGAGCATGCACGCGGAATACTAAAATTCCTCACTGCTTCAAAATCAATTTCTTCTTGCAGATCTATGCTGAGGAGTGAAACAAAACACTCTTAAACACACACTCACAAACACACGCACATACACACATGTGAGGGCAAAATCATAGGCTGTTTTCCATTTTTTAGCATTTAATCCATCAAACTAACCTGCTCTTCTCTCTCCTACAGCTTTGATAGCGGCAATTAACTACAAAGAAGCCAAGTGGCTGAAAACGTGTCATTGTGATCAGAGCCGTTTTCAGGTTCAGCATCATGCCTGCTGACGTGTAATACACACACACACACATACACACATACACACACGCACACACAGATGGCATCTGTTTAAATGACACACATGACATCAATAGTGACAGTAAAAAGGTCCAGCTGGGTTTAGCCAAAGCTTCAAGAGAGGAGGAAAAAGGGCGAAATTCGCCAAACATAGTAATTAAGCCATAATTAGCCGAATAATTATGTGGACAGGAATGCTAAACAGTGGCCAGAATACACATTAACCCACCTACACACACACTGTGCAACCAAGTTACACACAGTAAAGGGCCACATACACGCACACACATTCCCCCATCTGTAAACCCCCCACACAAACCTGCATTCCCTCCTACTAATGAGTTTTAATAGGCCAGTGCCAAATACAGCAGCTATGTGAACACACCACAGCCATCTCCACACAACCCTGTTAAAACCGTCCTTAAGGCCTCTACTCTAAACACTCCATAAAAATTAATAACTGGGATTTGGTCAAGCAAAGAGTGATATTACTTATTCAAACGAAGCGAAATGATATGACACATTATGGCATGGTAATGACAGGCTGTGGCCGAGAAAAACACCCTCTTAGGGGGAAAATAAACAACAAATAATAGCAGTTTTACAAGAAGTGAAGGCTGGCGCACTGCCAGTAGCGACACTACCTTTAAATGGATATTACACTCTTGATGCTCCCTGTTTTTTTTTTTTATTGTAATCGGATGCACATAGAAATCTGAGAAAATGAGTGTTGTGCCCAAGTAGTGGAGCAAAATGGCCCCGAAGGGAGAATGTACCCAAAAGAAGATTCGTGTCACAATGTCGTTTTGTAGGTTACCCACATTTGGGTGCTTTTCCCTTTTAAACCCCATGTAATGAAACTAAGTGTCCCATTAAACCTACTCTCAGTCACTATGGTTAAAGTTGTCTGTAAAGGCAGGTTTACCATGATGTAAGGCTGATCTTTTCAGGTTCAAGTCCAGGTCTATCCCTACCTCCAGCACTACCACCACTGGGCTCCTGAGCAAGACCTTTAACACCATTTGCTGCACGGAGACTGTTCCAGTAATTGAGGAAGTAGAAGACTTTTTGCTTCTGAATTTTATTTTATATTAAAATTTCATATAGCCCTTAAATGTAATTGCATTTGGGAAACCAAAAGCACAGCTATTATAACTTTTAGGAATGAATAACAAGCTGTTACTGTTGGACTAGTAAATATCAATTCTTTGCTTACCATCTATATCTAGAGCTTGCTGTGTGTCAGGCCGTGTGATTGAAGTCATATCCCCCCAATAATGTCCATAAATCAAGTTATTCAAGTAGTAGCCTAAAGCAAGTTATTGAGCCGGTAGCTAACATGCTAGCTAGTTGTCGATAGTTAGCATGCTGGTTATCACTATCCTCATTTTGACTTGTGAGTATTGAATAATACAAATGTAGTATGCAACTAGATAACTGCTGACAGAAGACCATGAGTGTTATGTCTGTTGTCAACTGTATTTCCTCAAGTGACAAACAGATCAGACGCGTCTCTGGCTAATGCAAACTGATTTTTCAACCTTACAAATCGATCTGCGATAACATTACTATCACCATGCAAACAGCTTTGCATTACAGTAGGACTACAGCCTATTTCCACAATGGGCAGTGAGTTATAGGGCAGACCAAGATGAAAACCAAAACTCTATCTTTTCAGTTAGCTTTGAGTTAGCTTTTGTTTCTGATATTTCCAAAAATAAAACAATAGTCATGTTTGAATGAAATGCTGTAAGGCTCCTTTACCTGACCTGTAGACACTGATTGCACATTAGTTGTCCTGCTTCAGGAAGTTTGACGGTCTCGTTGGCTTGTCAACAAATGGACGTGTATTACTGCGACACAGATTTTACTACAGTTACAGCAGGCGATAACAATGCTTGTCTGTTGGATGGATCCTGGGAGCAAATCTTACATAGTGTTGTTTTAAGACCTTGACGATAATGTACCTATAAATATGAATACGGCTAGTTTATAGTTATATTTTTGTAATAGTATGTAACATATGGTATGCATGTCTTTACAATTCTTTTACAGTCATGGCATGAAGACTGACTGAGTAAATTAAGTAACAGGGTCAAGAGTAGAAATTTATTGCCTCTTACTGCAGCACAGAAGGAGCTGGGAGAGTGCTGCCTTTACTTCTGAAAGAAGTGGCTGGCTTAGAAAGCTGCTCTGAAGGTTCAAGAAAGGGAGGGAAGGAGAGAGAGAGCGGAGAAGGAGAGCGAGCAAGGACCTGGTGCATTTCAGAGTGCTTCAGTCATATCTTGCTCTGCCAGCAAGAGGATGTGGTGTACCAACCTGACTGGTGTCACCCAAAAGCACAAAAAATCCAGGCACAAAGGCACACACACACACACCTGAACTCTGTCAGCACATTTGTGTCTTCCTCTCCATGTTCTTACACTTAGTCTCAACACACACACCAAGCTCTTTCTCTTTTAGCTTGTAATTGCCTTAACTATTGAACTGAAGTTGCCCTGGACAACTGCCACTGAATCGGAACAGCACAACTGTACAACGGTACACACACACACACACACAGACCTATACACACAATGTCATTCATCATGCTGAGAAGATAACACGTTTCATTGCCAGCACTTAAAGTCCAATATCCACAAAGCTCACGCACATAATGAACATCATCTCAGAATAAAGGAACCACTTTCTCCTCGATGGCGATGTCGAGATGCAATAAAGAAAATTCATTTTCTTTCACACGTCTCAGCCATCTATCACAAAGGCCCTCAGACAGATTTGTCAAGGACATCAGGGTCCCACCACGGTGTTATCCAGGGTGGTTTGAGGTTAAAGGTCTGATTCCATACCATGGTGACAGATTTTGCCCATGTCAGCTGCTCACTGTTCCTTCGTGTATGGGTCAAATGCAGAAGTCATATTATGTTGTGGTGCTCTGTGTACTGTGCTGTGGTGTGTTCGCAATGACAAATAATCACTCACTTTTTTTAAAACTTTCTTTCAATGAACAAAGAATTTGCAAAGTGAGGTGGTGGTGGTATAGTGGTTAGGACGCTCGCCTCTAGATCAAGAGATTGTAGGTTACCTTCAGCACTGCCATCGTTGACCTTTAACTCCAAGTTGCTCGAGGCAGACTGCCCCTGTTATTTGGAAATGAAAGCCTCTCTGGATAAGAGTGTCTGCTGAATGCCACAAATGTAACCACAGTTTTTCATTGAAAAATAAATTTGTAAATCAGTGGTACCTTTACCAATCTGGAACTTAAACTGGCGACTTTCCAATCATGGTTCCAACTCCCTAGCTGTTGCACTACCAACTGCCCCATATCAAAGGAGAGCATAAACACAAAACCCCACTACCACAAATTATAAAGTCAATGTCCCTACATTTGAGGTGTCCCCACATTTGAGGTGTCCCCAGATTTGAGGTCAATCTGGAGTGCAATGGCTGAGCATTGACCCGGGTGAACCACCTTCTGGATCATGTTATCACTCCTGCCAGGTAAGAATAATCTGACTGCCAGTAATTCATTCTTTTACAGTAGTTTCATTTGTTACATGCAGCATATCAATATTGTGAATTTTATGTGTTGTCACTGAATGCATTTTATATGAAAACCATGCAGAAGTCTCTGGATATGGTGAATGTATTTAGAGTTTTGCAAAAGTGAACATGGTATTGATACATATGGACATTTGTAATCCTCAGTTTTCAGAGTTTCCAACTATGAAATTCCCTCTGTATCTTGGTTTAATCAATCGGTAAAGCACCCCTCATCTGTTACACTCAACCTGAAAGTGCGTCATTAGGCATGAGCGGTGTGGAGTCATTCGTCTCTTTATTCACCAAAGTCAAGAGTCTCCTCCATGCTCATCAGGTGTGCGTGTTTCTCTTTTGTGCTTATTTTCATTCGCTCATTAAGTGGCAAACTTCACAGCGTGTCATGCAACGATACTTATGGTAATGCAACATCCACAATGAGGGATCTGTGCTCATAATTAGGATTTAATGTGACACCAAATGGCAGGGCAAGGGCTCTGATTTAAATAACAAAAAAAGAGAATTCCCTTCATCGTTCACTCGCTCAATGCCTCTCTTTTCCATGTCCGTCTTTCCTTCAAGTCCAGTCCCCTTCCACCGGAATATCAGTTCATTTTGTAGGCATAATCAGTAACAAAATGTCATTTAAAAAGTAGATTACTTACTTCTCTTTGTACTCAAGTACAAGCGAAGACTTGAAAATTCGTTCATTATTTGAACAGATTAATCCCAATCTACGTTACAGGAATTTGAGCCTGTCCTGGGACTTTGTGGGTAAGACGGGGACCAACCCTGGGTGGGCGCCAACACACCGCAGGGCACACACACACACACAAACACAATCCCATTCACACCTAAGGGAGCGACCTAAACTGTGTGCTTTTGGACTGTGGGAGGAAACCGGATCACCCAGAGAAAACCAACATAACACACAGGGAGAGCACAGACTCAGCACGGCCCGACTCAAGACCCAGGACTTTTATGCTGTGAGGCGACAGCGCTAAACTCCGCACCACCATTCCACCCAGACTTGAGAATATACTCATAAAAGTACCAGAAAAGAACCACTTAATTACAGTAACTTGAGTAGCTGTAATTTGTCACTTCCGCCCTTGACCTCTCTCTCTCTCTTTCGCTCTCTCTCTTTCCTCACACCTCTCCGCAAGCCGTGAGGAGCACAGCTCAGCAGGTAGAAGCAGGTCTATTTAAAGAAAGGCCCCACAGCATGGAAAACTTCACAAGGGAGCAGCGAGAAACAGCTGTAATGTGGAAAACCCAGGGGTCTGACATGCCAAACAACACAAAAGCAGCACCGCCGAGAGTGCGTCGGTGTGTTTACTACCAAAACAGAAAGAATGAGAGAGAGAAAGAAAGAGAGAGAGACAGAGACACATATTTGGACAGGCAGAGTGGAGGAGGAGTGAGAGATTTGCTCGTTCTCATGAGCCATTTATCTCTCCATATGTGGCAAGTTATTCGTAAGATAGAGCCAGGATGAGTGAGAGGGAGGGAGAACATTACATTTGAAAACACTTACATGCACACACACACAGCTCATGAGGAAGCAGCATGTAGAATTGGGGGTCAGAGCATGCTTTCATGCACTAACAGCCCACTGGGACACGTGCAAACACCCACACACACACACACACACACACACACACACACACACACACACACACACACACACACAAAGAGTAATTCTTCACAGAATCATGCCAACCAATTCCACACCAATATTTTACACTGCATGCTCCAGTGGACTAAAAGGATAACAGTCCATCCAAAGCACACAATCTCAATGTAAATATAAGGAGCCGAGTATCAGTCACACACATTCACAACACACTTGCGTGCACACACACTCACACACGCACACAACCAGCGTTGGGGAGTATTTCACTAAAACTAGCGATGCTACTAACTGAACTACTTTTTTCAGTAGCTTATTAGTAGTGAAGGTACTTTTTTAATCACTGTAGCTTTTTCAGTAATAAAACAACAGAGTGGCCAAATGCTTACTTGCTTTACAAATATTTTTGACTACTAGGTGTTTCCAATTTTTGTTGAATTCACAGAAGAGGCATCTGACTGGCAGCCGTGCCTGCACATCACAGCACACTCTTGGCAGCTGAGAGATGGAGTTGAAGAAAGGAGTCACAGCAGAGCACACAGTGCACCACAATTGGCCAAATGTGGAACATCCAACATTCAGACTGGAAAACAGTTAGATACTTCCGCTTTTCACTTCGGTAGGTGTCTGGTGAATGACAGTGGTTTCCAGGGTCGGTCTGAGGTAATAACATCAAACCAAAAAATACAAAAAAAAGTTACTACATTTTTGAACTGAATAATAGTGTTAATGTATGTATTCATTTCTTTTTTTCAAAATCATAATCATGTGGAGAATGCTGAAATGTAGTAATCCTGTCTTCAAAAGTCAGAACAACCTCAGTGATACAAATGCTCAATAACACCAGCCTCTGCCAGCCAGCGTTACAATTAGTTACTGTTAGTGGGTTAACTTGATGAGGTAAACTTACTGTATCGCTACACTTATGTCAGCTCAAATGTACTTTTACGGTGAAAAAAGTCTGGCAGCTAGGATTACTAATAGTGTGCTTGGTTGATTGTGACAAACTACATAATTGACATAAATCAGAAAAAATACCAAACAAGTTACCAGAGTTATTCTATCAACCCACAGACATCAGGTAACACTAGCTGAGGTAATTTAGCTAGCTGATAACAACTTAACCTCAAAACACTCTCTATCTCCATGCCATTGAAACATCACTGTAAATTAACATTACATTGTTAAAAATAAAAATTTTACACCCATGTTTTATTTTTTTTCATTAATTTGTTTTAAGGACATCCTATAGGACAAACATTAAGTATTGCTAGATGAAAAAGCTTCAATGTAGTTAGCTACTTTTTCTCTGTGACTGCATTTCCTTTGTTCTTATGGGAGGGAAACAAAAGTCGAACAAAATAACAAATATTTGGAAGAATTATCACCTGAAATCAAGTGATAAATGTTTTGAGGTGAAGTTTAACATTAAAGTTCAACTGTAGGTACTTTTAACCGTAAGTAGTTTCAAGCTTGAAAAGTGTTTAAAAACAGCTTCACCAACACAGTTATAACAAAATAACCAAAAATAGATGTGAAAGCTTGCAGGCAAACACGCACACATACACACACCCATACACACAAACACATCCCAGCCCAGGTATATATAACATGTAGCAACATCAGTAATGGCCTAATTCTCTAATGGACTGTCCATTAGTCCCACACAGACAGAGCACTAGGGTTACGTCGATACCACGACTGGCCCCCCGACCATGATCTCCGGGTGAGTTCACGTTAACAGACGCCATCGATTTCATTTCTGACCCTACTACAACACTTTTCCATTTCACGAGTGCGGGCTGCGGCGGATTCCTCAGCGTTTCGACTGATTACTAAACATCTTGTGAAAAAAAAAAAACTGCGGTGAAGAGATATGAGAAATGAAGGCCCCGGGGAGCAGAAAGAGCAGGAGGAGGAGGAGGAGAATGACGATAAAGTAATAATGTAAATATGGATTCATGACCCTCGCCTTTTAACTGCCCAAAATGTTTCATTAGCTTGCTATCGATTTTCAGGTGTGCTGAGCAAACATACCAATTTGATTTTTTTCCCTGAGCTGTCTAATGGTTCCCTGAGGTAAAACCAAGTTTGTTTGCAACCATCTTTGCATTCGAATTTGAATTCCGAAGCTTCGCACTGTCCAGTCCACATGCCTTTTCTTCTTTTTTGTTGCTTTTCTTTTGGTCTTCTCTCAAACCCGTGGTTTGGCTTTACAGTGGATTCGCGATAACATGGAACTCTGTCTCAACGCAAAGCCCTCTTCTTTTAAACTGCACCAGCCTTTGAGAGTCGATAAGCACGGAATCGATTTCTTCCCTAAAATCTCTTCAATCCGATATCATTCATCCATTTGATTTTCACATTAAACCACAAAAATGTTCATATTCATATCCATATTCATTTCCAAAACCAAAGTAAAAAAAAAGGAGTCGATTGCGATTTCCCATTCATTCAGCATTCATTATCCAAATCGCTCAATCCATATCGGGGTCCGGGGACCCCGGGTGCAAGGCAAGGGCCAACCCAGGGCAGGCGCCAGCACACCGCAGGGCACACACACTCACACAATGACACTCCCATTCACACCTTACGGGGCCATATTTGTAGAGTTGCCAATTAACCAATATCGCATGCCTTTGGACTGTGGGAGGAAACCAGAGCCCTTCATTATCACTTACACCTGTGTTAGCTTAGTTCTTTGTTTCCCGTTGTGTTAGTTTGCATGTTTCCTGTTTAGTTCCTTTTTCCAGTTACAACTGCTCAGTTAATCTATTGTTTTAGCATTTAGTATGTTCTTTGGTTTAATCAGTTAGCTTAGTGTATGAATCTATTTTAGTTCAGTCACCTTTTTTTTTAGGCATCTCCCTTTTGTGTCGTTCAGCCCAACATTATGTCACCCCACTATGCCGTGCTGTATGTTTGTATATTCTAGAAAAGAGAAATGTTCAATTTGTTGTTTTGTGGCCATCACGCCTATTTCACTGGTGCCACCATTCCTTGTTTGTCGCCAGCGTCCAATGTGAATTTTGGTTTCACTGTGAAAAATGAATGAATGAACCAACACACAGAATCTCATCCTTTACACACTTTTAGATCTTTCAGATCTGATGCGAAGCCCAAAGTTAGTTTCTCAAAGAGTTCGGTTCCCCTGCAGACAGTGAGAAAGACATTAAAAGTCAGCTGAGATCATCAGAGATTCAGGCAGGTGTTCCAACATTAACAGCCGTTCTTTAATTTCACCCACAAATTAGCGTTACTGCTTCCACCTTCTCTCCCTCTTTTTTTTTGGCTTGTTAGTTTTTATGAACGAAAAACAAGTCGTTTTCCCATTTACCATTTTGCAATTGAATAAAAAATGGAAGAAATGGAAAATAGGAAAGGACTGGTCATATGGAGAACATCCATAGCTTTGTTTTGTCTCTTTGCAGTAAGAGGTTTACTCTTCTTCATCTTCTTCTTCATCATTTACTTTTTTTTTAGTCTTTTCATGTAGCTGTCACTGTGGCATACCACTTTAAAAAACAAAAACATGAAATATGAGGGTCGTAAAGTGCCAGTCCAGATCCAGGAGGAAGTCTCTCTCTCCAGACGTACTGCCTGATCCAGTCTCTAGCTCGAGATCTTCTCAACAATCTGCTAATAAAGTCCAAGTTAAACATACTCTGTGTTTGGGTCCATCAAATGCTTATTACAAGTGCCTGCTTTCTTTTTTCTCCCACATTTTCCCATTTTGGTTTTGGTTTGTTGATTTCAGTGTGAACATAGTTTCTGATTTGACATTAGTTTAGCTCCCCTGCAGACTGAGAGAAAGACATTAAAAGTAAGCCGAGATCACCAGAGACCCAGGCAGGTGTTCCTCCATAAACAGCCGTACTTTAATTTCGTGCAACAAATTAATGTTACTGCTTCCTTCCTCCTCCCTCTTTTTATTGACTTGTTAGTTTAGTACGAGGCACCATGATTTTTTTTTCATGGGGCTCCCGCATGGGGATCGTCAACGGAAGTCCTAATAAAATCCAGCGTCCTGGGGGGGCTTTAACTTTAATGAGACGCCGCATAAAAGGCCGGATTTAGCGAGTCGCTGCAAACCAAGAGAAATTTTAAGGCAGAATTACAGAGTTCAAATGAACGCAGCGAGAAGGAATGAAAGGGTAATAGCTAAGAAATCGCTTCCGATTCGGTTATCCTTGTGAACAGGTGGCGGGGAGGGTGGGGGGGTGAAAAGTGTGCCGGTGGAAAAGCTGTGATGGGAGTTGCGGACTCGAGGACGAAGAGGGAAAACTGGCACATTGACAGGAGGCGACTATATTTACGCTCTCCTCACAGGAAACAAAAGTCGAACAAAAGATGCTCAAACATTGCCAGGTGGCTTTGGTTTTTTTGCCATTTATTTTTTTGTTTGTCTTGGCTTCGGGCACAATTAACCTTATTGTTCATTTGAGCACGGGAGAGAATATGTGGATTTTCTTTCATATCTGGAAGATTGATTACATGAAATCAAGGGATGTTTTTAGGCAGAGATCAATGTTCTAGTTTATCACAGAACATGAAATCAAGACCATCATATAAAAGTTTTAAAAAAAAAACAGCCAGAGGAGTGCTTCACAATATTATTTTCATGCAACTGCACGTTCTGCAAGTTCTAAGTGAGCCACTTCAAGTTCTAACGTTGAGTCTGTCTAATGTAAGGGAGATAAGCAACATTAATAATACACATTCCTCCATTTCATTGAAGTTATCCTGCTTACTGAGAAGTCATGATTTGTGAAATGCCACTCAGGTACACTGCAAGTTTTCATACTGAGATAGTAAAAAGCACATGCTGAGATGATAAAGACCTTGCATGCTGTTGGAAGACTTTAAAAAGCAAGAAGGAATTTGGCTTAAGTGAGACTGTCATCTGGGTGTTTCACGAAATATCAGGTTACAGTGTGGTCAAATAATATGGCCTGTAACATTTGGTAGGGATGTAACAAGTCAATGATCAAACGAGCCCATAGCCTGCTGACTCAATATAATATTGTATCATGATGAAATTTAGGATTAATACCCTGAACATTTGAGGGGAGGGGGTGGGAGACAGGGGAGACGAGGAGAGAGAGCGAGAGACCAGACCTCAGGGATTAGTATTGAGTCCTTTTTAATACAGCAACTAGTGGCAGGGCACCTGTTTCTCATCAAGATCAATCGTGGAGAAACTGTTTCACCCAAAATAAACCCAAGCAGACTCGCAGCAGCAATCTGCCAGGCAACACTTATTTGCTGATAGAAGTCTGTAGTAGATTTACAGCAAACATAATAAGAATAACTTTCATCTCTGTTTCTGAAGAGCTCACAAAAAGACTGGAAAAGGTGTTAAGACCTTTCTCTTCCATTCTCTTTTTTGTTTTTATCATTTCTCACACCAACAACAACCGCAGTGTGTCAAAGCATCTGAAGGTGACCTTGTACCGAAGCGAAAGAGAGACCTTCAGTCTTCATCGCACTCCGAAGCGCATTCCGACTGCACAGGTTGGCGGGAAAGAAGCGTGAGAAGCCCACGCCGAAGGTGATGACAGAACGACGGCAAGAGTGTTGTCAAGGCGACAGACACGGGGGCCTGAAGTGGGCCCTTGAGGATGAGGAGCGACGCGTCTGGTCGCGCACAGCTAACGAGAACATTGCAGTGGCAGCGGCCAGTTTGTCAAAATCTATTAGGCTAGCCGATAAAAGCGGGTTATAAATGTTCAACATGTGGCTTTTCCCCCCGCGGACCGCCGCCATGAGACTGAAGTCAAATTCAATATACAGAGCTCGGCAAGAATGCGGGGCTCAGGATACGGTCGTTACGTGGCTACCGATAAGGAGAGGAGCAATATGTTTTGGGATTTTTACACTGCTATGCTTTTCTGCTTTGATTTATGACTTTTATTTTTCAATAATGTGGGAAATAGCTTCGATTTGCCTGCCTGCAGTGTTTTGCATATACCATATATATAAAACCATGGACTAAAACCATGGGCCAGCAAGAGGCTACGCTATTTTTTTCAGTACTTATATACAGTATATCTGTGTACTTATATACAGTATGTCTGTGTACAGGGTTGTACTGCTAAACTCTGGGGCCCCCATGCATACATTCCATGCTTCAAGGCCTCTCCGTCCAGTGAGGCACTGGGTATCGTTGCGCTTTTCCTGCCCACTACAATGCCCATGTGTGTGAGTGCACATTAAGGAAAGTGAGTATATGTATGTGTGTGTACAATGAAGTAATATAGTACACTATATACTTATAAATTGTATGTCTCTATGTAATATATAAGCATATAATGTATAAACATTTAATTGTAATTATATGTATATATATATATATATATATGTGTGTGTGTACATATATATATATATATATATATATATATATATATATGTGTGTAGTATTAATACATACAGTATCAGGCTAAATGATAGGTGAAGTATGTAAACAAAGAATGTTTTCAAAATGGAACTGTTAATCATTTGTTTTTCACTAATCAACAAATTGATATATATAAACAGTCATTATTTATATTTCTGAAAGCATTCTTTGTTTACAGCGTTTTTTCACACCTGCCTAAAACACAGTACTGTGTATATATAGATATATATATATATATATATATATATATATATATATATATATATATATATGCAAAGTTTCTGGTATATTATAACATTATATATAAATACTACTTACTATTATAGTTATTACTATTACATTATTACTAGATAATTCTCATTGTAAAGAGCATATAAATTTTGGTTTTTATGTGAGTATACACTGTTTTATATATACATATATTAGGCGTGCAAAGTGTCACAGCATATATTAGTTCCACGCTAGTATTAAAACTCACCAAAAGTCACTGCTTTCGGAGGAATATCCCAGTGACTGTATTTGATTTATTCAATGTGTGCTGAAACCCGGAATCTACTCCATCTGTATAATAAAGCTCACACTGTTGCCAAGGGAGCATTTAAAAAAATCTGAGTGTGCTATTAATGTTCACCTTCATTTGACCTTGTGCAGTCTGGCTTAATCTGCAGGCAAGATTTAAGAAATAACCATCCTGTTGTCATAACCTGTACTACAGAAGTCTGTGATTTTCAGAAATGAATCTGCTTTTGCAGAATTGCATGCTTCCTTAACACTGTTGCATGGAAAGATCATCTCTAATAATGGCAAGCACCAAGAGAAAAATCGAGCCCGGCAAAGACAAAACACAAACGCAATCAAGACGCATTACTTAGAAATCCAAATAGATTTTAATTTACAACCAGTTTACAAAAATAATGTGACATGACAAAAAAATCGGAGGCTGGAATCTCTACACATGTTCTCTATTTTTTCCCCCCTTAAAATAAACACAGTGTACAAATGAATTACGAGTGTGCGAGGTTTATCGCTTTATATCTAGAACCATTTTCAAAGATCAAAGAGATTAAAGATCTAAATTCAAACATATTGGCATCATCAAGAGGGAGGGAAAGAAAAAAAAATAATTGCCCAGAACATAAAAAAAAACAGCAACACATTTTGAAGGGTTTGAGAGGCAGATCAGTGACCACTTCAGCAGCCCGCCAACATGCAGTCTATATTACAAATTAGTGATGCTTTAGTGAAGCCAGTTTCTATTTATTTATACTATGCGTAATACAAGAAAAGCCCAGGAAGGGAATGTAGTGTAAGGGAGGGAGGGGGGAAGATACTGCATGTAGGATGTTTTTTTTTTTTCTTCGTCTTAAGGCTTTTGTTTGTTCGTCTTGAGATTACAGGCGGACAGGAATCAGAGATGTCGTGACCCATTTCTGCTTTTAAAACAGGCGCTACAGCTACGGACAGCCGGGTAATTGCATGCCAGAAACGTAGCCTTTTAACCCGGCACTGTTCCTCACGCCGTTGCCGAGGTTCTCGGGGAGGATTAGCGCTGGACGCTGCACTCTTCGTCAGGCAACCTTGGCCATGAAAGCCCTGGACCTATAGAATGCAGTGCTAACAAGACTGTGTTTCTATCACGAGGCAGGGTAGATGGAGTTTTAAGCGCTAACTCTTGCATTAAATAATAGAAACCTATACGCTCGGCAGCGTTGGAAAGTGTGAATCTTGAAGGATTTTGTGTTTTTCTCAGTGCATACAAATTCTGCCGCTTTATTATCGACTCATATGTGAACGTAACTTTAGACATGACATGTTTACAGTACAATAAGTAGAGCATCTTGTCCAAGCAGCGACGGATGTTAGACTTCCTCATCTCCCACCCGCCCGCTCAATCACCTGGATCAAGGCATCTTGAGGTCGTTCTCAAACCTGCGGCAACACTTTTCCTCTCAAGACCTCCTCCCACATTTGGTGCTGGCCAGACCAATACATCTGTTATTTACAGCACTGTTAGGTAACTTGGTTTTGCTTTTTTTGTTCACAGAATGTCTCGATAAATACATATAGACTTTATATATATTTATATATATATATATCACAATACAGACACCTCACGTCAAGATACACGGCATCGACACCTCACGGAATGTTACTGTTTATCTCCATAATAAAAAAAAATCTGCTATTTTTCACAGAAATGTGAAAGAAATTACTGACATTAGTGGCGCGATAGATCTATGGGCTGGTGTTGTTTTTTTCTTCAGTTGCATTATTTACAAAGCCAAAAGAAAGAAACGTAAAGTCACAATCTTACTTTTATCTTTGCTGTTGTTTTCGACTGTATAATCCCGGTAGAAGGAGTAGGCTAAGATCAGCAAAAGACTGACGAATGACAAAATCGACTAACTTAATACCCTGTCACTTGGCGAAAGGCCTCTAACTCTGCCTGTTCAATTGCTGGAACTGCAAGAATCAATTGATAAACTGCTTCAGTTCTGACAACCTTTTTTTTTTTTTTCTTTTACTCCTTTGTTTAACCTTTTCTTAAGGTCTAAAATTTTCCAAACTTGGTTGGATAATCTGGGTTGGCTTCGTCTCAAAGGGCTGCTTTAAGATGAAGGGTGACTTTAATTCCACTCTTGCTGAAAATATGAGCACATGAAACGACCATTTAGGCACTTACTTAGCTTCATAAAGCCTGTGAATATACCCTACATTAGCATGTGTAGATTATCATATTTGAGGAGTGCGGCTGATAAAAATATTAGCTGTTAAAACCCAATCTCAGCTGTGAAATCACTGTTTGTATTATTAGTGCCGTGGAGAATTTACTATATATGGACAGCTTGTAGACAATATACAGTACATATGTATATATAATAGGATTATTCTACTGGTGGGTGCTTGTAGTCTAGTGGTGAAATGTTCATCTATGGACCAAGTGGTTGTAGGTTCAAACTAACCTTGACGCTCCTACCTCCAAAGCACTATCCCCATAGCTCACAAAAAAAATGCTGGGGTGGTGGTAGACTTGCAAGCAATTCGTCTACAGACCAACCAGCCAGCACTAGACATTGAGCTCAAGCAAGACCCTAAGCGGTCCTCTGTGTTGCTTCAGGGAGACTTTCTGTAATTTGAAATGCAAATCATTCTAGATAAGACTGTCTGAAAAATGCTGTAAATAAAAGTCAATCTAACAATATTAATACAACTAAAATGTAAAAAATGGCATCACATGAACTCAAAAATTGAAAATTGTCAGTCTGAAGTTTAACGTTTATGATAGCTAAACTGTTGACTACCGACTGGTTGTGGGTAGGGACTCGGTCAACTCAGTCCGGCTTATCACGGATGCTTTTTCGGTTAAGTCAAGAAATGCGAAAACAAGTGTACGATAAATACTTAAAACAAAAATGGTACACATTTTCAGTTCCACTTTGCCGCAGATTTCTTACAACGTGTTCAGAATTTGGATCTTTGACCACAACTGCAAAGAAGAAGCTCACAACTTAAGCTGTACAGTTATTTTTTTTAAAGAAAGAAAATACAAATAATAATACAGGACTCACTGTGATAATAAAGAGCATTTCAGAAGAGGAGGCGAAAAGAGCTGTAGGCTACATTAGCTTTTAACTTCACAATCACGCATTCTCAATAGTACAATCTCCACAACTCATTGTATAGTAAAATGAGGGGTTTTCAGCTGGTGTCGCATCTGTGTGTGTGTGTTTGTGTGTGTGTGTTTGTGTGAGTATAAGAGAAGAGTGAATGGTGGAGCTATGAATGGTGTCACTCCACGAACTCTGCTAACAGGATGATCCCATGCCGTCAGTGTCAGTCTAACCCCCATCAGCGGAGGCCGGGATGCTGAGGATGCAGCAAGGGATGAATGAGTCGGTGATAAAGTCAGTCAGAGCGCAGGCAACCATCCGTGCAACCGTCTGGCATTATGCAAAACGGGAGCCTGGCTGACAAATGTAGCCGCCTTTTTGTTTTTCCAAAACAGACTTCTGAAGAATTCGCCTAAAGAATTTGAAATGACGTTTTCTCGGCAACACGTTGGACATGTTGCACCCCAGACAACGAAAACACGCCCCCCTGCAAAAGTGAACGGCATAATCTCACGGCCGAGCGGTTAGACCCTTAACCTCCTTCCAAAAATTGGCAGCTTTTCAAGACTCGACTGAATCCACCCCACTCCCACCCCCCACTTCCCTAAAGCCAGCGGCATATGTAGCCCCGGCTTAGCGTTGCGAGCTGGCGTCCGTGTACACATGGCGGTCGAATAATCTCCCTCCCTTCTTTCTTTTTTTGTGCTTGGAGGCACGTCTGCCCTGGAGTTCTTGCCTCTTATTAAGTCCTGCCTGCACCGGTTGAGCCTGCAACTCCTATCAATCAATGTGGGTTCCGTTCTTAGGGAAGTTGTCAAAGCGTCCTTGCTCCTTGTCTTGAGAGACATAGCCTCTCCCTCGCTCCTTTTCTGCCTTTTGTTCTGTTCACAGCCCGAGAAGGGCTCTGGAGGAGATGGCCAGCGTTGCTCGAGCAGACGGCGTCACCGTGCATTTCAGTGCCTCGTTCTACGGTTTTGATTTAACTGGATTAATCAGCAAAGGAGGCTCACTTGTGCCTGTCGGTAAATACTAACCCCTCCCTGCCTTCTGAATTAAATACTACTTAGTGAACACAGCGTTCAGCTGCTTGACAGGCTTAGGATGGAGGAGGGAAGGAGAGAGGGAGGGACATTATTCCGCCTCTGCTTAGAATCCCCCGAAGTGGCTCAGAGAAATTCTTTTACCGTAACAAGACATCCGATTAATCAACCAGTGCTAAAATATTGATTGTGTTTTGAAGCGAGCGACTTAAAAGAACTGACTGTGAGGGAGAAGTCCAGACTGAAAGCAAGAGGCCGCATTCAGCCACAGAGCCGACGAATAGGCAAGATCAAAGCTGATCTTTCGCAGACGGGAGACGGTCGGCACCTCCAGCTATTGTCGTCCCAAGCTAACAAAACGGCCTGCTGCTTATGGCTTCCGTGGACGTGTGCCTAAGCGGCTTGCTAATGCAATTTGAGAAGACAAGTTGTTACGGTTCAAGCCGAGTTATCGCTCTCTAAAACATCACTCAGCCGATTCTCAACTCACTTTGCATTGATGGAGAACTCCCGCACAGCCCTAATGAGTTGCTTTTCTATGAACTTCAGAAGATGTTCAAGTAAAGAAAGTTCTAGTCCGAAAAGTAGGATTGTAAGAAGTGATCTTTACATCTAAAACAGCATTGGAATATAAATCTGAAGAAGAAGATGAAAATGATGACTTGTAAAAGAAGAAATAGACTTCTCAAAAAAAATCTAACAAAACATTTGCTCATTCTAGCTTAGTGTCCTTCTATGTTAATTCAGCTAAAAGTGGCAGTTGGACTTATGTTGAGATCTCATCTTCTTTTCCCCCAATGTATATGTTATGTGCTTATATCTAGTAGAAGCAGTAATTTTTCAATATTTGACCCTTCCAAGTTCTTTTTGCCCATCAAGTTTTTTTTTGTTAAAGAAAAAAAGCAATAAACAGAAAAATGTCACAAAAATGTATGGCAAGGACTGAAAAATCTCAGCAAATCCTTTTCTCATCTCTTCATTTCTCCCCTTGCCACTTTCTTCCTCTTTCCCTTCCTCCCTCCCTCCCACCAACCCTCCCTCCCTCCTTCCTTCCTTCCTTCCTTCTTCCTTCCTTCCTTGCTTCCCTTTTCTTCACACACATACAGATGGCAGTCCCGAGAGATGATGGAACCATCCCCTTTGGCGACTCCATGTCGCCGGCCAATGTAGGCACTGGGTTGTCTTCCCTGCTACCATGGATGCAGAAGCTACGCCGGCCCCCAAAACCGTCGGAAGGCCTCGTCCTCGCCCTCCATGTTATACCAACCAGGCGCCGACCTCAACATTTGCCTGGCCCATCTCTTTACCAGAAGGATGTCGGGCAGCTTATTCCGGAGGAAACATGAAGGAACCTATTGCCTTTCAGCCAGGGTTCGGCTCGCCAGCGGTAGGTGTAGATGGGCCCATTGTTGTTGGCACCCGTGCCATTCTTGCTGGCCTTTCTCACGCCAAAGAGGCGAGCCTTGTTGGTATAGGTGCCCTGCTCGCCCTCACCCGAGTAACCTTGCCGCCGGCGACTGCGCATCACTAGCACGGCGATCAAGGCACCAACCAAAAGGAGGGCTAAGAGGCTACCGAGGACAGCTCCAACCAAGACGCCGGTGCCGGAGGGGTCCCCCATCAACTCTGCGGGAGGGAGCACAGGGGAGGAAGAGAAATGAGAATTGGACGCGGTCTAGATGTGCTCTTGTTCTTCACTGGAGTTGGGGTCATATCAAACAGTTGTCTCAGAGCTAAATCTTCCTTTTGGTGGAGGTTTTGCGTTGTTCTGTGTTTTATTTCTGTTGCTTTGCTTTGCTTTGCCCCCAATTCCCGCTACATGGTGTGAGCCAAGTTTGCCAGGTCCACTCTTGTTCGAGTTTCAAGAAAGAAAGAAAAAACCCTTACTCAAATACTCAAAAAAGTGTCCACACAATCAGGGTTTTTTTCTCGCTTCTCCCGTGCTTGAAAAACGGTCAGGTTGAAATGCACGCAAAACCACAATTACACAAGAAGTACAGAAAAGGGGTTTCGGAGAAGAGGAGGAAACGAGATGTATGAGAGAGAGAGAGGTCAAGGAAAGGAAATGTCAGTCTAAGATGGATCATATGGAGAGGGTTAGAGTTGTCCGTTCAGGCAGGAATGCAGTGCAGCTTATTCTTCCTCCCCTTCCCCCTCCCTGCTTAGCCCTTGGCTAATCGCTCAGTCACACTGACCATGGCAAAACTGCATGCATTCCCGCTGAATGTCAAGAACAAGTCCAAAGCATGAAAGGAAAGAAGGCCAAAATTGGCGCCTTAGGTGGGATTATTTTTCCATCCATGCAGAGGCGGAAAAGCCTGTTCGGCATGGAGTCCACGGCTAAGGCAGAATGCACAGGAAGTGATGTCCGCATCAGGGTATAGTAAGTTACAACACAGTGTTGCCACTTTTTACACTGGCCATTAACATGCATTCTGACAGACTGAATGACTATAGTCTCATCAAACCATCATTATAAAGTGGTGAGAGAGATTGGAAACACCTAGGGAAGTGACAACTCTTTATTTATTTCAGTAATTAAAAAAAACACAGTGCATTCTGGGCCCTCGCCTACTGGGCCCTTTGGCTCAGTATACTTTCAGGTCAGACAACATGGAAACCACAACTCCTGTGGGAGAAGTTCATAGAAATATACTCTGCGCTTGGCCCTAATATAAAGACATTAAGTCGGCACTTAGCAGTAGGAATTGTTTTCACATAAGTGAGAGACATCGGTAGAGAATACTTCGTGCTGAGGGACACACTTGTCACAAAGACACACTTCTCTTAAAGATCAGATCCTCCTCCATTATTCTTCCAAGTTCATTTTGAAGCTGTCCACAGCATTGATAAATAATTCAACCTGGACCACCAGGTTCAGAGTATTTGCGACAAGTGTGTGCTCTTGCGCTACATTATTTTGGTTTCCGTGTTGCTAAAGTGACTCCTGGAGTGAATTATGTTAACATACTTACAAGAATTTTGTGAGAATCTTGCAAGAGAGCAACCATTTTTTCCCTCCTCCATGTCCCCTCAGGGGCTAAGTACTTTCTCAATGGTATTCATGCAAGTGTTCTTGACTGTGCAGATATTAACTCAGCTGGGAGTAACCTGGTTAAAGAGCAGCTGTTGGTTTAGCTCTAGGTTGAAAAGTATGTGCAAAAGTAAAAAAGTAAAATGTACATGGATAAGCCCAGCTGCAAAAATTTGTGAATATTAAGGTAAATATATGTCTTAGGTCAACAGCAAAAACACATTAACACATTAGCCTTGCTATTCTAATACTTTTGGAGCAGTATTTATATACTATATATAAATATACATATATAGATAGATAGATAGATAGATAGATATAAATTTAATGTAATGTGATGTACTGAAATGCATGTTTGTGTAGTAGGTCAATCCATTTCCATTTCCATTGATTCTCTGTGCAGTTTCAGGGGAAAATGAACTTAGAAACAAAACAAAAATATCCAACTGGCCTTTTGTCTTTTTTATTGTCTTCCACGTGGCAATTATTTGAAGAGTGTCCCTTCTACCTCTGGACATAATTAAGACTAAGACACTTTAAGGTAGAAAATGAGATGTGCTCTTGTAGGTGATGTTTTGTTATGCATCTAATTTTTACCCTGAAACTGCAAACCCAATTTAGAAAACGCTACATCATTTCTCCTTTACGTTACATCATGATCAGTTCAGTTTGGTCTGTAAACACCGAGTTAGAAGAGGTTGGGTGTTAAAGATTAAATAAGCCGAAGAAGAAAACACCGCCTTGCCGTATAGGTGAAGCACAGACGAATATAAATCCTGACTGAGCTTCATGTCTCCTGCTTTTCTATGAGCCGCGGCAAATCCTGTGAAGACGACAGAATCTGGGTGGATATCAGACCCAAAGAGAGTGAGAGAGAGAGTGAGAGAGAGAGAGAGACGCGGCTGATCCCTCAGCAAGCGTGCTCTTGGCGTTCCATCCCTCCATTTTCATCCCTCACTCCGGTCAGAGCATCACCCAAATTCCTCCTTCCAATACCTCCGCTGTTACCATGACAATTTGACTCATCATAGATTCAGGCTACTACTAAAGCAGGAGTCAAGAGGCTCGTTCCTGAAAACACTGTTGTCTCTTTCGGGCGTATCTTTAAGCCTCAGTTGCACACACACACACACACACACACACACGCCCACACATACACACACACACACACACACAAAAAATCATTCTCATTACCAGTGAAGGATGCATTGCCAAAGCTCTGGGGAATACTTAGTCTCATGCAGACTTGGGAAGTGTAAATATATTTAAAGGTACACAAACTCACACTTTCAAAAGGCCTCCCCACAAACACACACACACACACACACACATTTTTTCTGCATTGTACAGTCCCTGTTTAATCTCTGGCTGCCAAAATAGCAGACTGACAAACAGAAACCTCTCATGCTCTTCCACCTCCGTCCCCATATTTCTATTTTTGCTTCTCCATTTAACCTGGAACCTTTAGCAAAACCCCAACCCCCATCCTTTTCACGCTAAGGCACAGAAAGTTGAAGCAATTCCTTTTCAATTTCTCTAAATCTATTCAGGCAGCATCTCTAACCCTGGTCGTAAACCCGAATCAAAAAATATTGGGTTTTCTATTGTTATTAAAAATAAACGGCTGCAGTGGAAACCTTTGGAATGTGAGGTCAGCGTTCAGAAATGTGTTTACCAAAAGCATACCAGAGATGCCAGTAAACAAAGATCAAACAAAGAATGACGTGAAAGAAACATGACCTTCCCGAGCTCATGTTGTTCCGGTGAACAGGAGTTCATTCAGAAGAAAAAAGCACACATTTGGGCATCTATATCAACCCACTCCCACACATGCACACACACACAACATACGCAAAAGCCCAGGCCCACTTACTTTAGGCTTACACAATCCGTCACTCTCCCTGTCCGCTCCCACAGTTAAGCCTTCCATTATTCATAGGGCAGACAATACCGGTGGCGTTTAACGGTCAGCATTCAGCCGCTCCCTACCCAAGAAGAGAGTGGAGAAGATAGGAGGAGCAGGAGGAGGAGGACAAGGTGGCATCTCGCCCCCGTTCCCACGACGCCTCAGCGACAGAGAAAAGCCATCTCGCAAACCCTCCAGGTCTCAGGTCATCAAAAAAAAAAAAGGTTAAAAAGAAAATGTCCTGTCAGTTTTTTGAAGTGCAGAAGGTAAAAGGGGACTTAAAGCAGAAAAATAGGGGGGCTAGTTTGAAAAGACTTTTTCACTTTTTAGCTTTAAGGAAAGGTTTTTTTCAGGGGCCTGTGAGGCTGTGAAACTCACTTCCTGATGGCTGTTAGTTCGGGGTAGCGCGTGAGATGCATGGTGAGGAGTCTGGCGGGCGACGGCCATCAAGCGCGGGATATCGATCGCCGCTGCTCTTTTTTTCCCTCCTTTTTTTGCTTTTTCCGAGGCACGAAAAACATGAAGCAGGAACGAAAGGCATTAGCAGGCAAAAAAAAAACCCTGCAGAGTCCGGCACGTTCAGTTCAGGCAAAGGCAAGGCGTTACCGCTCAGAACAGAGGCTGGAAGAACAACGAAGGTCGTTAAAGGCCGTTATTGTGGAAGAATCTCAACGAGGAGGGGGCCCTCGGACTCGCCTGACCTTTAGCGAGTCCTTTATGCTCCTCGAGTGCTGTAATTGCAGTGCATTACCAATTCCGCCTCGTGACGACCGGCCGACTCTGCGCTAAGAGCTCCTCTCCGGATGGTGAAATCATGTTTACTCGTCTTTGCCAAATCATTTGAGCTGCTTGCTTGAGCAGCGTGAAAAAAGACCTTTTCGCTTTCACTTAGGCAGGCCGGATGTGCTGCGCCTGCTTGTGTGTGTTAATTTTTATGTTAACCGGCAAGACCGTCAAGCTACGCAAAACTGAGGTGTATTTTCAGCAGCTGATTCTTGCGCGGTTAACATTAATTCATAGCACGTTGAGTATTTTTAAACCCTACAAAAAGTGGTACCTTCTCACATCTACTTTGCATGATTACCGTGCGATAATGTTAATGTTTTCGCGACATGCATATTCATCCGTACTTCTGAAATTAAAAGGGAGTGTTACCCAGCTGGGGAAGGGATTGAATTCTTCAACTCAAGGAATTCATTAGCACCATTCAATTTTTTTTCTTCACTCAAGCCACATTTGGTTGTCAGAGTCGCATTAAACTTAAACGGACGTCGACAAGCAGAGTTAGCAAATTCATCTCCATAAAAGGCTGTGTGTTACGGGCAAATCATTCCTCTGTTTGCCTCCGACAATCCAAAGTCAAAACACAGCTGCTATCAACATAACCTGCTCACAGGAGTCTGCTGTGCGGGAAAAAAAAGAGAGAAACAGCAACACGAAGTTGTATTTGCCGCATCCGTAATTAAGACCTGCAACGACAGCAATGTCTCTCTCTCCACATGCAAGATGCAAGGATGTTTATGATAATTGCACTGCAGTTTGATTGTAGTGTGTTTCTTATGTTGTTTTGACTTTTTTCACATCCAGTGTGGCCATATGTAATAATTAGCATGAGAAATGAAAACACCTTCTCATATAGCGAGCAACAAAAGTTCTGTCGCATTATGTAGACTTAACAGATTGACACCTTGCATAGCAAACAGCTGCAAGTCAGAAGTGGCTTTTATTGCTCACCCAGAGGCAAGTGTTCACAGTATTTGCAGCATGTTCGTACCAGGTTTTTGTTTTCTAAGAAAAAACGTTGTGATCCTGTTGCATTTGCTCAGCATTACCTGTTAAGTTAATCAGGTCTGACTCCTAGTAATTAGTCTGGCAATGAAACTGATAGAACTAGCAGCAGCAACTTGTGCAGTTTATACTGAATAGTTGTGAGCAGGGAGATAGAGACAGAAAGAGACAGAGTGAAGAATGGCATACCGCAGGGGTTAGTTTTTGGTCCTTTTTCAGGCCACCAGTATATATAATTACGTTCAGTAGCTGAGGAACAAGCCCCAAAATGAAGGTCGGATACAACAAATGCTTTCTTACAGTGTTGGAATTAGCTAACAAAAATACAGACTTTTTAGTGAATTTAAAAAAGCAAAATTTGTAAGAATTCTTTTATGCTTGTTTCTTTACAAGGACAGATATTTTAAACTACCAGATTTCACTAATCAGAGTTCCTACTGCTACTATTTAAAAGTAGCTCCCCCAAGATTGCTTTCTTAAAATGGATTTAGAGAGAAATTTTCATAAGAGATGCAGACATTCAAAGTAGAAAGACAGCGGATTACAGACAAGATGTTGAGATAAGATGGAAGAACAGAGATGACCTGCCATACGAAGTAATGAGAACACGGCAGGATTTTCTACCTGCTTTAGACTTTAGAAATCGGCAGGTCTTTTGACCTGAGGTTATAACATTGTTAAAGGAACTTTGCTGACAAAAAGGACTGGACTGATGCTCTTGTAGTGTCTGAAGTGGCAGCGAAGATGATCTGCTCATAGAGAGTACCGGAGAGGTTGAATTCAGACGAATGATTTAATAATAATCAATAATTGCTCAAAGGGAGGCTTAATCTGTCATGTCCAAGTGTAGTGCAAAATCCACTTCATCTGTTACAAACCTGTTCTAGCTTCATTTCAAGATGGTGAAATCATTCATAAAACACATTCATAACATATGTTTCTAGTCTTAAAAGCCATTTTTTCTAAATTGTATGCAGAGTATGCAGTTGTTAACCACCTTTGGCTGTAGTTGCCATGAGCATTTCCAGCTATATCCTGTTTTCCTCATACATACACATTAACAAGAACTTTCCAGTGTATCTCCCCTTGTCATAAAATTGGATATTTTGGACACATTGCACTCTGATTTCCCTTGAGGCTGAAGCTACAGTCCACTGGCTTTTAGACAATGCAGTATGGAATAGAGGGCAGAAAAATGCATACAGATTCCCAGTGCAGATTTGCAGATGCCCGATGATGTGTCACAGCAGACGAGCTTGGATCTGAAGGATGTTCATAGATGTCTGTGTAGGTTCTTGATCGTCCAGGACATGGTAGTCTTGAGAGATTGAACTGAAGGCAACTAGACGTATTTTAGGTTCTTGAAGATAGAACAAAGGGGTGGCTTACGACACCAACTATCAGCCACTTGAAACAAATTCTTGAGATCCCTTCCCAGGTGATTTGAATGTGACCCTAGTGACCCTCACTCTCTTAATGAGTGAAGCAGTGACCCACAAATGGTTCGCATCTGAGTTCATGTGACCCTAACAACTCACACCTTGATCTGCCATAATGACCATAGGGACTTCTTTGGGCCCAGTGGTCATTGGACAACCACTTTCAAGATGACAACCACACTAGATGTTAAATAACTAGAACTTCTTTAGAACTGAAGAAGCCTTTTGGATGGCACATTGGGTGAAACATTTTCAAGAACCCAAAAGAGCTTTTGTTTCAAACACTCAAGATGTCCATAGATGGTCATCCACAAGGATACTAAATTCATGAGCAATAGCATTATTATCATATTTTATATATCCTTACTTATATACTTATATCCTTATGTTGGAAAATAAATGGGATCAGACTTCTTGTTTCATCCCACCCCATTTGTTCCACATATGCTCAGTTTCAATGAGATTTGAGTAATTTGGAGGTTTGGTTCAACGTCTTGATTGGTTCAACACCTTGAAGCCTGAGGAGTTTGAAGGCTTGGTCCACCTCCTTTAATTGTATCTATTGACAATGGTCTAAGGAGGAAAATCCACTGACAAGATGTTGAATCAAAGGTTATCAGTGTAGAAGGTCAACAAAAATTGTGCTGTCAGATATAAACCAATAGGGAGTCCATCGGTAGCCATTTTAAATGTCTGTACCAGATGTGATGACCTTCACTGACCCTCTGCACTGATAAGACTTGGATGCTCAGTGTACTTTTAGTGGATTTCTGTCCTCAAACTAATGTTTATAGGTTCAAGGTGTTGACCTGACTCACTTAATCTCATCTCAATGTGCCATCAACTGTGGCCAAACAACACAATTTTGTAAGAATTTGACATACTAGACACCATGAGAGGTGTGTAATGTTGTTTTGTTGGAATAAGGACATCATGTTTTCATTTCTTGGGGAATTTCAGCATAGAGACATCACCCTTTAACCTTTGATAACTGCTAATGTCCAAGCTAACCGACAACATTGCCATTCAGGGAAATCAGGCAACACAGGCATGCTGAGACCCTGGTATTGCCTGCATTGTCAATTTTTTGTATAATCAGAAATTTCCCTCCTTGATAAAGTCAAGGCAGCTGTTTACGCCACAACATTTTCTGAGCAAATTAGTCTTAAACGTATTATTACAGAGTGTGTAATTGACGGAGGGGTGGGGATGAGGGGCCGGGGGGTGTGCGTGTCAACCTCATTGAAAGCACTGAGGCAGGCTTGCGACGAGCACATTTCAATTTGTAATTGGGCTTCCCTCCCATTTTGAGGAGATGCTAATAACCCTGTTGTCAGCGACACTTTTTTCCTGCCAGTGAACATCCTCATGTAATGGCTTGAGGGGGAAGAGGGACTCGTCTCTCAGGAGCAGGGGAAGGAGGAGGATATTTCTGACAAACACGGTCCTCACTTTCGATCTGCAGCAGGCGATAATCCCGAGGCGCCCATCGCGATCCCCTGCCCTCCTAATGTCGCGGCGTTCGCCGCACATCAAAGACGCGGGGGAAAGCGTGTCGGAGTGGATTACAACATCAGGACCGGAAAAACCAACTACCTCGTTGGGCCTGGGTACTTCAACTCGGGGCAGGGATTTGACAGATCAACAGCAGTGCGCACCTTGAGCTGTGGGAAGGCTAATGGTTGATAAAGAGCACTTGAAAAAAAAAAGAAGTGTAGCAAGAGCATAGCTGTTCTCCCGCTGAGGTAGGCAGTCTAGCGGTTATTTAAGATCTATTACAGTACTTAGACTAATGCACTATGAATGTTATCTTGCGTATTGTTTCCAGCACTGCATTGTGTGTGATTAATTCAGACAAGCCACACTTGGATAACTTATTTTTCATCTGCAGCCTTTTCTGCCTAGCTTGTGTAAATTATGAGCATGAGTATCAGAGAGTAAAAGATCTCTGCAATCAACTACTTTAACTTAGGATTGGGTTTTACAATTATGGCATTTAGCTGCTGCTCATAACCAGAGCAACCCCCATTTCCTAATTACAGGGAAAGTATCCATGAAGCATCTTGGGGTTAAGGGGTTTGCTTAAGAAGGCAGTTTTTCTGGCAGCAGCATGGAACTGGATTTGCACTGACAACCTCTTGGTCGACAGGCAAGTACCTACCACTAGACCACCACCCCAATCATTTATCCCACCCATATTCAGAATCACCTCTATTTCCTAATAACAAAAGAAAAATGAGGGGTTGAGGACCATAGTCAGCAGTCCAATGCTAGAACTTTTAGTGGTGGGAGAGTGCTGGATATGAACCTACAACCGCTTGGCCCATATGTAAGAACCTTAGTGGTAGACCACCACCACTAGACCATCAACCATTTGCCACCTAGTACAACGTAATACATTTTTGCAGAAAAGGAGAATATCACAACCCCAAACAATTACCCAAAGTCACAAAACACATGCAAAAAAACTACCTATGCAGCAAAATAGTTCTTCATTTTTTTCAGGACACTTTCACATTTGATCTGTCTCCTGAAATTTTTCCAAGCCTCTGTCGATATGTGGAACTCCTGCCCGAACAAATCCTTGCGAAACTCATGAACCGTGGTGTGAAAGCTTTTAGATATACAAAACTTTCGGCCTATGAAATCACACTCTGGAATTGCCTATGTGACTCGCCAACCGCGTCCAGGATTGATCGTTTTTATGTGCTGTGATAAACAAACCTCTCTTCTGTAGAATCTTCACGAACGCTCCGGGGAACCATTGTGAATTCCATATAGAGGAACAGCCTTAATGCACACTTGGAATGGAAGCCTAGGCACATGGAGCCATTAGCTGTGTTCAGCATTTTTCACCATTGCTACCACAGAAGCGTAACTTCCCAAAGGAATGCATGCACTTGCATAGTGCATGACATTTTTCTGGTGAAATGCATCTCAACTAAAAAGGAGCAATAAATGGAGATATAGAAAGACAGACACAAATATCTTAAATTGCTGTTGCTACAGTAAGCATGTTATACCTGAACACTACGGCTGATTTTAAAATGGTCTTTTGCTGCTCTAATAGCTTTTTTTGCTGAGATCAATGGAACTCACAGAGATGTTCTTCATGTCTACTGAAAACACTTACAGAAAGATCTGAAAAGATTTTAGAAGGTTTGGAACCAAGAGGTGGTGATTATATGGGTAAAGAAAATGGATCAATCAGTTTTTTGAACAAGCTCCAGATACCTGGTATATCACATTTATCACTTCCTTTCCAGGAGAGAATTTACTGAAAATGTGCTTGCTAGTTCTTATTGAAAGGTTGACTGCAGAGCTGTGAAGCCACAGCCCATGTGATCATGGATGGAGGTGTGATCCAGACATTTTGCTCCCTTACTGTGAGGCCTATTTCATCATACGCCCCCATTTGAAAAATGCAATTTTCAGCCGTAGGTGGAAAGATGTCGCTGACACACTGAACCATGTTTACGGCTGTTTCATATCATACATCACCACAAAACTTGCCCTGCCACTGCAAATGCATCAGGCCTGGTCAACCGCTAAGTAAAAAATAAGGGGGGGATTTGGACAAAGATAAGAGTAAACCTTCAGCGAAGGCTCAAGATGGATGGTGGCCAGCAGCCAGACACTCTTGGCAGCCATCTTTCTGACATTTCACTTAATTGTGGCAAGGCAATACCTCGCCAGTCGCCCGCTGCCTTTCCCTTTGTCTCTTGCCGTCTCGTTCGTTTCTCCTCGCGCTGTGGGTTGAGACTGATAAGCTCCGTCCAGATGTCGGAGTGCTCTGCCGTTTGTCTCGCCTTATCTTTAGACACCGAGGAGGGCTGATGCTGGAAACTGAAGATACAGCAGAAATGTTGCCTGTCCACCATATAAGACCACAACAAGCATGGCCAGCGGAGGCTTTAAACTTGATCTTTAGTCAAAAATTCATATGACTTTCAGTGTGATATATTAATGCCCTAATATGTGAGTCAGATTTCTAAAAAGTTTTTTTTTCTTCATGATTTCATAATGCATCATTTGCTCATAAAATCCCAAAATCGTTTCAAAGGGGCTGAGATCATTGTGGAAAATAATTCTGTGAAAACAGGCCTGTCTACTTTTAATAAAAGAAGGAAATCTGTGACCTAAATGTGAGTAATCAGGTATATGCTACATAATAGCGGAGTCAGCTTCGAAAATGACATAACTTTTTCTGTTACAATAGTTTATGAAGTCAGGCAGCAAAGTTCACAGACGGGAGCCATGATTAGGCTGCTCATGTTGACGACACAATCATCTGCCTAGGGGTGCAGTCTTAGAAAAAGAGTTGTTGCAGCTACCTGCAGAACACAGTTAGACCTGACTATTTTCCATATAGTATATATTCATCATTATTAATAGACATTTTGTGGGATGTACAATTATGAATGTTATTTGGGCCTAATGGGTTAAGCTTAACTGCTGGAAATCAGCTTATTAGCCGATCGGTTTATTATTAATATACAGAATATAATCATATTTGTTTTCATTAAAAATTTTTTTATTATATTATTTGATATAGTATTTTAGATATTCTAGACACCTATAAGACAACTGCTTTTAGAACAGTAGCTCAAAATAAAAGCAGTAACATATGAATACAATTATTCATTTATACATTACATAAATAAGTTTTTAACAAGATTATTCCATTGCAAAGGTAAACAAAATGATAACTCTCAGTTACCATTAGGGGGTGAAATACTAGTTTGTTGATTGTTATCTGGAACAAATCAAAATTTACCTCATTTAGGCCCCTAATCGGGCCCAGATCTTTTGAGAGATGCTTGATTACCAGATCAGGATCACCTGAGGTCTAATAAAACAACACCTTGTCCTCCATTCCAAAGTTATATGAATGCCTCCAAATTCTGAGTTACCAGAAATCGATGATTTTTTGCTTTTTTCCTGGCTGTGGATTTGTTTGCCTGGGCCTCTTTGTTTTTTGGTTTACTTGTTAATGAACTCTGCCTGTCAATTCTGTACTGCTAGCCTGTCTTATTGTTTCTGGATTAAAACTGAAGAAATAAACCAAGCCTAATTACACGTTTGGGTCCTCCTGCCTTCATGATACACCACTGACCAGGTGCAGAATGAATTTGTTCAAAATGAATCATCAAATGACAAAGATGTAATAATTCAAGTTCAAAATGAATCATCTGGTATCCGTTTGGTATTATCTACCTGCTTAATTTGCCTTCAGTACTCGGAGTGCTATTTTTAAAGGCAGGTATTTGAATTGAAGCTTTATTCTGAGCGTAAATTGGAGTAGACTGTCATGAAATCCATCTGCAAATTGCAAGCTATTCCAGCAACCGCAGAACCCTATTGTCATGTCTCCCCCAGGACAGTCTCCCCCAGAGACTCTGTATATAGTTTCACTTGGGTTCACGGTTCACGGTGTGTATATGTCCTTTTATGGTTATGTTGTGTTGATTCCTCCCCTTGTGTCTAGTTGTGTGTAATCTATTGGTTGTCCCTTAATTGTCTGTGTAGTCTCATGAGTTTAGCCCCTATATAAGTTTAGTCCTTTGTTTCAGTCTTTGTTCGTGCACCATCACATTCCATGTCCTCAATCGATACCTTGAGACTCTGCCATGCCCTTGTCTGCCGTCGGCCATTCCGTCTAAGATCTAAGTTAAATTTGTCTTTGTCACGTGCTTTGTGTTAGTGTCTGTTAGATCTTTAGTAAATAGTTTAGAAGTCAGAACAGCTGTTAGCATAGCACACTTAGCATTAGCGTAGTTAGCCTTAGCATAGTCACTTCCTGTTAACCTTTCCCCTTTAGTATTAACTTTAGCAATTAGCATTAGCATAGCGTTAGCCGTTAGCTTAGGATTAGTATTAGGTTCACTTAGGTTGTTCTCCCATGTCTGTTCCGGTTCCTCTCTTCCCCTCGTTATAATTCCTGTCCCCAATCTAGTCTGTCTTTAGTCCCAGCCTGTACCTGTTCCTGTTCCCTGAGTTAGCCATAGGGTTTTGTGTAGTGAATGTGTAGCCTGTCTCTGCGTCTGTGTCTTGTGTACTTGTTCACTCTGTCTTCTCCCTCCTGATTCCTTGTCTGCCAGTCTTGTAAATAAACACAATATGCCTAGAAAACCTTCCTGCAACTCGCGTCTGCGCCATACCCGCAACGTGACACCTATTTATTCATAAACACTGGTTTTAATTTAACTTGCCCATTTCACGTAAAATTCCGCACTTTCTGTTTTTGAATGTAGAAGTGTGCACATTTCATTTGAAACTCTATCGCTAATCAAAATGCAAAGTTAATGCAAGAACGGAGATGAAAGAGCAGCTGGCATTTGCTTAAGGTCTATTACATTCTTGTATTTTTTTTGGTTGCTAATTATGAGAGTGCTGGGGTTTTTTTGACAAATAGGACAAACTCATATTTAGTAGGCCCAAAAGGAATGTATAAAATATTTAATAAGTTGGCAAAGAGCAATCAAAGACCAGACAAAAAATATATGCTGGGTCAGGTCCAGATCTGACCCAGGACTGCTATATGAATGATCTTGCTGTAATGACTTTTTCCTTTTATTTTTTTAACCACAGTAAAGCTTTAGGACCAACGCACTTTTAGGAAAATGTCAAGGCCTAGAACTTCTGTAGAGCTCCACTACGATCAGTTCTATAGGAGCTTGGCAGCTTAAAGGGGTTTGCTCATGTGGCTGTGGTCAAGGGGTCTGGTGTCCATTAGCGGTTTTGGAAATACAGTCAAGGAGGAGGGGGGAGGTCTGCATTTTGCAGTGATTTTGAGGTTTATTCCTCTGAGCACAGACAGTCCAAAAAATGATATGGGAGTATGTGTGAATGTTCCTGTCTCTTTTTGGGTCCTGTGGAACTAATAACAGATCCTTTATGGCCGTTACAGGTAGACTACTGCCAAGGAGTACAGTCGGGCACAGGACCCAAACACCTCTCACCCTTTACCAGTCCCACCAACAAAGACTGAACCAAGAAATGCATAAGAGACAGGATGCCCCCTCTTCTTCTGAGGCCCTCTTCTGAACCAAGAAACGCATAAGAGACAGGATGCCCCCTCTTCTTCTGAGGCCCTAAAAAGTGCTTCCCTTCCTCCCACAACCCGCTCCCTGACAGGACGACCGGAGCCTGGGGAAAGTAATGAAAAGTGACTTCTCTGTGTGCGCCAACACAGCTCCCTTAGCTCCGTTTCACCCGAGCCCTTTTCTTTTGCCCTTTGAGCGTTTTTTGTTTTCTTTCTTGCTTGCTTTTTTCTAAGAAGGCAAAAGCATGGCGAGCCAGAAAAAAGAGGCGGCTGCCACTTCAAGGGAATTGGGCACAGGGAGGTTTTCTCCTTGAAAACATGCTTTCCATCTCAAGCCTGATGCTTTCTAGCCAGGGCCCAAGGGCCTACGGGATGGAGGAAGGGGGAAGTAGAGGAGGGAACTTGGGGGGCTCTTGTGCTGCAGTCGCAGGCACGTGGGCAGAAGCGAGAACCTAGTGTTTTCATTTGGTTCCACTTGCGTCATCTCAAGCGAGGGCCAGCTCTGTCTGCGTTTCATTGCCGTTACAATGACTTGCCGGAACGTACATGCCAGTGTCTGCCTCAACGACTACAATTGCTAACAGTGGTTAAACCATGCACGCACACCCACGTAACCTGTGAGCTCCCCAAACTCTGGCATAATCCTCTCATCTCTGAAGATATTTAAGGGAAAAGGAGAAACAATGTTTCTGCCTAGCAAAAGGTGAGCACAGAGAAGTGTCTTTTTTTCCTGCAGGTTTATATGACAGCATTAAGTTGCCTTGTGTTGATGGCTCATCTGTACATACAAGCCATTCATGTTAATTAAATAAATAATGGAAAGTAATATCTGGCCGGATGGATAATTCACAAAGGAGGCATTTAGATTGTGAGATTGTGCTCATTGATTATGCATGGTGCGGGTTTCACAAGAAATTGTGCGAGAGCCCCTATGTGTGCTCAAGTCGGGGGCGGCCGAGGTATCAGCTCACCCTCCGCCCATTCTCGCTGCTGTCATCGAGGAAGAGAAATAAAAAAGAGAAGACAAGTGCGTCTCGCTCTGCCCGCCTCCCACACCTTTGCGCAGCAGTGCGCCTACAAAGCGCCTTTGTTCTCCCACGAGACAATCGAAAGCTCCGAAAAAGGATTCCCACGGATTCTAAATGCGGCCCTTTTCTCGCAACTCTCCGGCACGGGAAGGCTGCTGCCTCCGAGCATCTCTTTTTCACCCGGATCGAAACAGAATGGTGACATTTCCAGAGACTGGACCACCAAGAGGGTGTGTTTTGGGTTGGTGCTTTTAGGGAAGTGTGTGTGTGTGTGTGTGTGTGTGAGAAAGTAGGCTAATGCATGAAAATCCAAAGTGCTTTAAAATGGACTATGTTAAAAAAAACAAAATCAGCGCCACCACATGCAGAGGAGGGGGGAAAGGGAATAAAATCGACTCCTGTGGCTTTTTGCTTCAAAAGAAAAAGGCGGGGAAGCAACAAGAGACACACACACAGCTACTCTACGGATGTTAAGCATGGGAGGAAAATAAGGAGGGGTACGAAAGAGGGAGACAAGGAGGGAAAGAAAAAGGAGGAAAGAAAAAGATAACCCGGCAAACTGGCTCACACCAAGCGACGTCCCCACACAAGACCGTCTTTGTAAAGAACACACCCCAGCAATTTGGTCAGACAGAGAAAACTGAAAAGTGTTAGAAAACCAGCCACCATGGAAGATTCGGGACTGGAACCCACCCAAAAGAAACCAGCAGGGCAAAATGCTGAAGCAAGACTCAGTGCCAAGTCAGTGAAGCCTGGCACCAAAGAGTGTGTGGATGTGTGTGGATATGTGTGTGTGTGTGTTTATAAATGGTGTGCATGAAACAGAATATCAGAGTTTCAAAGTGCCAAAGTTTGAGAGTCTCAGTCTCCACTGTACCAACCACTTTATTAGAAACATCTGTTTATTAAAAGGCAGTTCATAGGCGCACATGAGTCTGTAGCTTCACTTTTAGATTTCAAGATTGTTTGTAAGACAAAAGGAAATGCAGCTTGATGTGTTCCTAAAACATATCATGTGCATATTATGGGAATTAGCAGTTCTGAATAGTTAGCCATCTTCAGCAGAAGTCATATTTTTGAGTTGTATCCCAAAGACAATCACAACTCTTCTTTTGCAAGTATATCCTTGAATCTTTATCAAACAATATCATATCATTACATCATATCATTATGATATAATGATAGTCTGCACTGAGTCCCCATGCTAACTGCTAAATATTTGCATCCTGGTACCTGACCGTAAATATGGCCAGATAGAGTGACAGAATGAAAAGAGAACTGTTAAGAGTAAAACTTATTTGTGAAAAAGTCAACAGTCAAATCATTTTCTTTAGCCTCTCAAAGAAGTTCCTCACATATGCTAACTTTAGCCAGCTAGTGTTCATTGTGATGCTGGCTGAATAAGTGCTGATTTAGCATTATTCCAGGTTTAGGGTTAGGGTTTTTCTTAGCTATGATGAAAAACTGGCTAATTAGCATTGTTCTTTGCTATGATACTGGCTGAAATAGCATTATTCAGAAAAACCAGAAAAAATATAGTCAGCTACAACATCAGAATAAGGATAAAACATAAGACTTTAGTCTGTTAAAGTAGTTCCTCACTTACACTTACTATAACCAGCTAACATTATCTATGAAAGCAAGCTGACACCAGTGGAATAATTGGGTGAATTATTCTTAGCCCTGATGCTGCCTAAATTAGCATTATTCATAACTATCAGTGGCCCTATAAAAGACAGCAAAGTGTTTTATCTTTCGAATGTATGTTGGCTTTCTAGCTAATGTGTAGTGCTGTGATTAAAGCTGGTTAACTAACAAAGCCACACGGAGTAAAAATTACCTTTAGCTTGCTAGTAAGTTAACACCTTAAATTGATTTTTCTCAGGGTTTTCAAGTGCCTTAAGGAGTTTAATCTGCCAGCTCAATCCCCTCTTTTATGGTTTCTAATCTATTAATTTTATTATGTGTTTTGTATTTATGATCTGTGTATCCAGAAATTGATGACTTTAGGACACCGGCATAATGCAAACCTAGCGAAATTTATATTACTGATGCGTTTATTGTGTATGTTGGAAAAAAATCAAAGGCTGATTGATTCTGAAGACGTTCCAGTGCATGTCCGAATTTAATCTAAAGCATCTACGTGACAAGGTTGCGGAATGAGAAGAGTTACAGTCTGTAATTGTACGCCCACAAAGTAAGGTAGGTGTTGCTAATGAAGTGGTCAGTCAGTGTCAGTGCAAGGTGATTCTAATGAAGAGTGTATGTGTGTGTTTTTGAGTGTTTTGAGAGAGACATAATCATGTTCTCGATCTGTCACCACTCACCTATGACTGTGGCTGCAAGCTGACTCCTGCCAGATCCCAGGCTATTTTTCGCCTCGCAGATGAAGGTGGTGTTCACACTCTCATCCACCTTCTGCACCAGCAGTCTGTTCTCCACCACCTTCACCGCCGCCGGCATCTTCCCCGACAACCTGAGCAGCAACACACACACACAGAGTGGGCTTGGTGATAGAGAAACATTAACCTGTAAAAGTCTTGAAGTTGCTGAGTCATAAGGTTACAAGAGACTAATATATAAGGCTACAGCTGAAGGTTTGGAAAAAGCAAACAGATTGCCGTTGCGTCATGTGTGAGATGTTTACTTTCACTTTCACACCATGAGATCGCACTAAATAAATTATCCATTTTGAGATTTCTCACTCAGAGATGGTCCTTGAATATATATATTCCAACTATATATATATACATATGTACAATATATTCTTACTAAATTTATTTATTATTAATTATTACACCTTATTGATGGTGTAAAAAATTCAGACTGATTCAAATTTAATATAATGATTAAAATTATCAACAAAATAAACTAGGGATATTTTAAAGGGATTTTAACTTAAAGGATATTTTTGGTCAAATTATATTTTTGGTGTATTTTTTTTCTAACAAAGTAACACCAGAAAATAGAATCTGTCTAGAGTCAAATTTTCTTCATGATGTCGCCTGCGTTTTCCTGTCTGCAGAACAGCTGTATAACTCTGATACGAAGCCGCAATGTGAGGCAACTCTGAATTCCAAAATGCAATGATTTTTTCACACATGCCACCACTGGACAGACACTGTTGACAGATGGCCCATCTTCTTTCAAGCCAATTTACATTCTCTTTGAAATACTGTGGACAAAAATGAAAGCAAGTCCGCGGACCGCCGCTGTCTGTTTTTAGACTCTCTTCCTAAGAGATAATTTCTTGGAAATCCATGCCAATTATACTGCAGATGTTCTCATTAATGGAGACGGCAACTTTTGAGTTTGCGTCCCTGAGCCCATCTTCGGACAATGTCTGGTTATATAGGTTTTTGGAGTTTAATTTCCTGTTGCATGTCCGTGGCAGCCTACGTTTTTTGGACTGAATTTTGCCCAGGAAGTGATTCATTCGGATTTTCAGATTCATTTGTACAGATTTAGGGGTCTGTTTTATTAATCCATGGCAGACCTAAAAACTTAGGTGGTGTTTTGACCATCCCATGCAATAATTCAATTACAGTATCTCCTCCCTTTTCTGTTACTAACCAGGTACACTTGCACCTTTGCAGATTTGGATTCCTGCATGTTACAGCCTAAGCATGGCCTTGCTTTAATTAAGAGACTAAATGCAAACTTTGTTGCTTCTTTAAGATCATTAAAGTAGTGGCCTAAACATGTTTGAGCTTTGGATTAATAAGACAGAACCAAAAATCTCAAATGAAGCACTTCCTATATTAAATTTCGTCAATAAAAACTTACTAACATAGATATGCGACAGGAAATTAAATATCTTTTTGGAAAAAAGCACAGAGGGATAAACACACATTATCCAAGCACAGGCTCAGTGATAAAAGCTCAAAATAGTCGGGCTCTTCCAAAGCTTAAAATATGGTTTTCAGTTCATACTGGTTCATACTCGATTGTTTGTGTGTGCATTTCATCCTTAAATATTTTGCTTTACACAATCACAACCTTTTACAACTTCTTGTTTTTGAAAAACAGCTTTGAGTGCTGTTGTGCACCTCTGCGTGTTTTAGCAAGCTGACTGTGTGCATATCACTATCATGTCAATGGCCCCTTAAAATAACAGTGAGTCATTGCACCTGACATTAGAGCAGATTTTTGTCGGTCAAAAGTGCAACCGTTTTGTGCTGCCTTAAAATGGCAAAGTACTGACAATGTGCTTGACTCCAGCTCAAGACTAACACATCCAGGAGGGGAAAGGGTGAGCAAAGTCACTTGTTAGTTAAACAACGTGGGAGCAAGACAGAAAAATGAACAGCTCATCTGCCTAGTACTAGCAAAAAAAACACATGTACCATCCCAAAATCTGTGAAAAGTGTGTATGGTATTTGCCATTCAAATGAAACTCAATGATCAAAATATATTAATATGCAGGTAAAATTTCCAGTGGGTCACTCACGTGGTCCAGGTAACGTTCAGAGGCTTGGGGTTTGCATCAGCGTGGCAGATCAGGGACGCATCGGTTCGACCCATATACCAGTTTTCGTCATACCCCTCTATCCTGACGCTGGGAGGATCTAGAGATGGAGGGAGGAGAGGAGAGCGAGAGAAAGAGAGAGAGAGAGGACGGCATTATGTGGTCAGGATATATACTGCATGGTATGTAAAAGAGACGGAAAACCGCAAAAGATAGAAATAGGCAAGAGAGAAATGGAGACAGGAGGGGAAAGAAAGTGAAGGAGACGGAGAAGCGGGAAAAGAGAGATAAAAAAATGAGAGGGCGAATGAGTGAGGGTGGAAGAGAGCGAGAGAGGCTTTTATGTCCTCAGCTTAGACGGACTAGTTGGAACGTGATTACATGCAGCTCAGGGCTGCGAAGGGAAGAGACTGCGATACTAAAGATGGCTCAGCGTGCATTGACCTACAAAAACTCAGGAGAGCCAAAACATACAAGAGCCGGGGGGAGGCAATGCAATCCGACATCCATGAGGAGAATGAAATGAAAAAGGAGTGTAAACAGAGTGTAAAGCGTTTATGAAATGAACGACAGCAAGTAAAAATGTTGCAAGTGTTCAATGAAAAAAATCCACACACTCTCCTTTAAAACTCCCTGAAAAGGAATAAAGGCGGCACGGTGGCGCAGTGGTTAGCGCTGCCACCTTACAACGAGAAGGTCCTGGGTTCAAACCCTGGGGACGGCCATAGGGCCTTACTGTGTGGAGTTTACATGCTCTTCCCGTGTTCGTGTGTGCTCGGGGAGAGCACCGGGTGCTCCGGTTTCCTCCCACAGTCCAAAGGCATGCACTATAGGTTAATTGGTGACTCTAAATTGGCCCCATAAGGTGTGAGTGTGATTGTGTATGCCCTGCAGTGTGTTGGTGCCTGCCCAGGGTTGTTCCCCGCCTTGCTCCCGTAAGCTCCCGGGATAGGCTCCGGTCCCCCCGCGACCCCAGTTGGCATTTAGCGGTTCAGATAATGAATGAATGAATAAAAAGGAATAAAAAGTGTGTGGTATCTGAAATTGCAGGCTCAAAAGTGGCCCATGTTGGTAAACATGAATTATTTTATCAATATTTTATGTATTCAAATAATTGTAAAAGTGGCCTGTCTCAGTAAAAACTTAATTTATTTATAATTATATAATGTAGTAAAATAATTATTAAAAGGGTTGTTAGTAAAATTGAATTATATTATAATTATTTTATGTAGGAAATAAGGAAGCAGCCCATGTACCCATGTAAGCAAATTATAATTATAAAATAGTTATAAAATAAATATTTTTTATTAACATGGATATTTTTGTTTTCAGCAGTTTTCAGATAACACACACTTTTTGCTCCTTTTCACTTACAAGTTTAACTATTTAAAAACTGAAAGAACAAACCCACTGTTAGGCTCTCATCACTTTATCTTGAATGTAAAAATTTATCATTTTCATCTGTGAAATGTGTCTCCTCACCTCTGACAGAGGTAACGCCACCATCCCTGAGAGAGCGATTTCAGCGTTTGGAAACCCCTGTTATATGTCTATATCTGCTAAAACGCAACCAAATATAAAAATGACACCCAACTGGGGAGTGAGAATTTGGGCCGCTTTCTGCTTCTTGGAGTTATTTCTAGCTTCGATTTTTTTTATCCAGCACCAGCTGGGAAAATAATTTGCATTACTTTGCATTACCATGCATCGTTTAGCAATAAGTTACGGATTACAGATGACAAGTCGAGGTACTGGATTGAGTTACTCTGAGAGATTATTATCTCCAAACAATCATGATGAACTGGTGTAGATGATTCCTCAGTTATCCTTTTAAACCCTGGGCTACATTAGGGGTCATCTATCTTGACGTGTTACACCTTGGTCTGGGTGTCTTTAAGCCTGAATAAATATTTAAAAATCAGGCTCCCAGTAAAAAGTGCTGGCTACTCCCCTGGTAATTCATTAAATAGAGATTACATTTTTCTCATTTGTTACACACACAGTAATCTTCAATGCAATCGAATTCTGGTTTTACAGTACACTTGTATATTATGTATCTTCTGTATATGCTGTATATATTCATCACTGCTAACCCTGTTTCACTACTAATATTTGCACTTCTGGTTAGATGAGAAATCAAGGTTCAGAAAAGGACCTAAAAAAGGTAAAAATGTTTTGTCGCTCCAGCTGTACCATATCACGGTATGAGCTCTGTACCTTTAACATTGGTACGTTTTACGTATCTCTAAAAGTACCACTTCTGCACTCCTAGTTGCAAAAATATACCTTTATGTTCTGGAGCAAATATGTACATAGGGAATTAACTCACATACAGAATATTAACTCTGTGTGAAACAAAGCATTGGAATGAACGTGTGTCATAATTATCCCCAGGGTACACAGACTGATGGATGGACTGGAAATTTACCAGCAGCCTATTTTATTTCATTTGGTGCTGTGTGATTTGCCTGTACTTCAAACTTGGTAAAAGTACAATTAGGAACATTTGCTGTCAGCATTTATTTTATACCTTTCAAATTTAACAAAGGTTCACAGTTTGCTCGTTAAGGACCAGCTCTTTGCCTCACAAGTTTCTTTTCTGACAAAAGTACCTTTAGATACAGAAACGACACCTCGGTTTCTCTGTGTGTAACACTAGTATTTAGGTGTCATGATATATGCACTGTGTTCGAGGACAAAACATTTGAATCTAAACTAAACTAATTTTAATTACACACAAAAATGTATGTGCAAAAGATACAAAACTAAGAATGCATGAGCGTGTCTTGAGAGGTTGACGCCAAAGCAAGTGGACTTCTTTGACATTGAGTATGTCCAGGACAACTGAGAACCTGCACGGATGATGTGTGTGTGCGTGTGTGTGTGTTTTGCTCTTACAGTGTACAATCAGCTTCAAGGCGAAAACCTGGGGGCGATCCTGGGTCCGCTGTGTTATAGTGCATGTGATGTCTCGGTCGTTATCGGCTTTGGTTGGTGCAATACGGTATTCGCTCTTCACTGTCACCGTGCCGTCTGCCTGCGGCTCTGAGGTGCTGTTGTATTCCCCTGCCACACTTGACGACCATGAGATGGTAGCCGCCGGTTTGCCCTGTGCCGCCTCGCACCGTGCTACCACCACCTTGGAGCCGCCCACCTGCACTACAACCGGAGAGGCTGAGTTCTTGGGCTTGGCTGTGGAGAAAGTGGAGAGAGATGGAGAAAGATGGGGGATGGTTAAGGATCAGGTAGACCAATTGGAATGCTAAAAATAGACGGTAATGCATGATTACAATAAAAAATGGAGGAACAGCAGGTACGAACTCATTCTGTCGTTTTGCAATAGTCACGCTTCTTAAGAACGAACGGAGCTTTATCAGTCTTTGTTCCATGCTCTGACCTTTCCACTACCAATCACAACTGGGTGAGGACGGAATGGAAGGTCACCTCATCAGTGGGTCAAACTTTGGCCTGAGTCGCCTACATCTGATTCAAGCGGGCAACCGAAAAGAATACTGTATGAAGTATTATTATTTCCCCCTAAGATCCTAAACTCTCTTGGTCATACAAGCTTACAACAAGGTTTTGGGAGTAAGAGAATACATGTATCATGGGGGTGAGGTGGTCTAGTGGTTAGGACACTCCCCTCCAAGACCAAGACCAAGAGGTTCTGGGTTCGAATCCTGCCTCCAGCACTACCATCAAGACTCTTAACCCCAAGTTCTTCCAGGGAGACTGTCTCGATAGCAGTGTCTGCTAAATGCCGTAAATGTATAAGCATTATGAGTTTATAATAGAAAACATGAGTTACTATATTCCAATATAGTTACAATTTAGATCTGAGATCATCAGAATACAGATACAACCAAAACATTAGGCTATTGGGGATTCTTCAATTCCACAGCTGCATAACATTATACAATTTATGTCTTTTTATTGTTTCTTAAGAACAAATATAAGACAAAAGGTAACATTTATAGTGCACACAGGTTTTATCAGTGTTTTGTGTATAACACAATTGTAAGGAATCTGGATCAATAATTTTAGCAAAATTCCAATTCACATTGGAATTGAATTCTGACTTGGCTCTGCAGTGAGCAGAAATGATTCTTGGCCAGGGAAACAACACCCATAGGTGGCATGTGCGTGGGTTGAGTATAAATTTGCTGTGCTGTGAATGAGGCCCCATGGCCATTCAAAAATAACATCATTATTATTATTAACAATTTATTATTCTTTTTAAAAAATCCCTTAAAATACATTGTTAATCTTCCCCTAAAATTTTCTAATGGAAATATTTGTATCAGGTATGGCTCCCTCCTGGACTTTACCCCACTGGAGGGCATGTCTGTCCTGTCTTGTGTTTGTCTTGTGTGGAATGTCTGTCATTTCCCTCTGGCCTTCCCCTCGTGTGTCCTGATTGGTTAGAATGGCTTAGTCAGTTCACTATCAGATACACCTGTTCTTGTTTAGTGCTGTGTTACCAGTGTTACCAGATCAATTCATTCATTGGTCCACTGTTAGCTCCTTACCTACAGTTCTGTTAAGCTATTGGTTTAGTATTTGGTATCTTGTTTGGTATAATCAGTTAGCTTATTGTTTGCATCTTTTTTAGGTTAATAAGCTCCCTATTTAGGCATGTCTCTCCCTTTTCTGTCTGCCAGTCCACTGTTGTGCTATACAGTGGTGGTGTGCTCTGTGTTGGATGTCTGAGTAAAATAGAAGATTTCAGTTGTTTTGTGGCCATCGTACCCACTTTATTTTAGCTCATTTTCAATGAAGGGAGATTGAGACTACAAGGGCTACTGAGTTAACCTGGAACCACAAGGTCTACGCCACTATGCCAGTCTTTTGAATTTAAGACAATCACATACAAGAAAAATTAGGCAAAAAACAATCAGAAACATCACAAAGTTTAGTCTTTTCTGTGCATCCTTTGCAGTAAAAAGTGCTGTGTGTGTACTATACTGTTCTTGCCTATGAGCATCCAAGCATAGCTTGTGAAAAAGTTCAGTTTGTGTCTTTAACACACCATCGCTCCTCTCTCCCTATGATCCTATCAGCATCGTAAATGCACACTCAGCAACCGCACACAGACGAGGAGGAAGACAAGGCAAGGTAGAAAGTGAAACTGAAAGAACCTGAGTCTAGAGAAAATAAAAAGTGGGTTGAGAAGAGGGGGGGGAAACTAGTCAGAGAGAAATGAGGATTTAATGGATGTCAGCATCTTTTCAGAAAGAGAGAAACAATGTAAGGAAGACTGCAAGAGTTCAGGCATCGCTAGGCGAGTCTAGGAGGTTTGTGAAACTGAGCGACAAGAGAGGGGACACAGGACTTAATGAGCAGGTAGATCAATCTGCAGGGAGCTGATGAGCCCATGGGCTGATGATAAGCATTAGCTTAGTCACTGAAATGATGAAGCCAGCTAATGCAGGCCATTAACATTAAAACAGATGGCGGACAGATTGTAGTTAGCCGAGGTAACGTGGGTGAGCAGAGCTGCAATTCTAGCCTGTGTTCACCAAAAAAACATCTCAGAGGATGAGTGCTTTTGGGGGCTATTTTGTCAAGCAGGCTTTCCCGCTTAGCCGGAGGCTAAAGCAAAAATAATAGACTCTCCAAAGAAGTGGTGCGAGACGTTCTGACTGGACAGGCTTGACATTTAGTGAAGCGGGGCTCAACGAGAACCTTGGCTTCCAATTAAATAAGCACTGGGTGCGATTTATTAAATATTAGCATACTTATGCTGATCTGGGATCTGCCTTTTTGTTACTCTTTATCTCCAATTGAACTGCATGAAATGAATCTGGACCACTTCAGCAGGTCCTATTATGGGAAAGAAATGCTCTTGTTCATTAGTCCTTAAAAAAAACTCTAATAAAAGACAAAATGAGAAACTACGCAGGACAAATTTATGCTCAGCCCACACACACGGGTGTTTTACACTGGCCAAGAATCATGTCTGCTCAGTGCCGAGATCCAATCAGTGCCTTGGATGTAATAAGCTATTGTTTCCGTAGCTTGTAGTGTAGCTAACCATTGTATTAATGCAGTAGCTTGGCTGGAGCTTAGCTACTTTTAATCATTTCTAATATGCAAAAAACTGTGATGCACTGTGTGTTCTGACACCAAAAATCAGCATCACCACTTTATGCAGTAACTCTTCTATTGGATCGGACAAAGTGGGCCAACCTTCATTTTCCACATGCATTAATGAACCTCGTTCGCCAATCACCCTGCTGCTATCTCACCAGTTTTCATTTACATTTGCACTAACATTCATGGCATTTAGCATACGCTCTTATTCAGAGCACCTTCCATATCCTGATTTCAGGGACAGTCTGCCTTGAGCAATTTAGGCTTAAGGGCCTTGCTCAGGGGCCCAGTGGTGATAGCACTGAACCCACAACCTCCTGGTCCAGAAGTGAGTATCCTAACCACTAGACCACCACCACCACCACAGCTTTCCTTTCTCAAACTACTTTTGTTAATAGCTACAGTTTTGGAGATGTTCTGACCCAGTTGTCTATTTATCATCTCAATTTGAGCCTTGTCAAAGTTGCTCAAGTCCTTATGTTTGTCCACTTATTATGCTTCCAGCAATCAACCTCAAGAACAAAATGTTCACCAGCTGCTTAATTTATCACGATCACTGCTATGTGCTGTTGTAATGAGGTGAACAATGTTATTGACTTCACCTGACAGTGGTCATAATGTTATGGCTGATCAGTGTTTTTGCACACACCGTGTTTTGCTTTAGCCAAACTACATGAAATGGAGGGACCTAATCTTCAATCTAAGGCTCTTAGGCAGTGCAGAACGGAGAACAGAATGTTCCTCTTTATTAATGTTAGCGAATGGAGTGAATTTTAGAGAATATAATGTAAAGCCCCCTCGTATGAACAGTGCAAAACATTCCACTTGACCTACGCATGTGCAATTTGTGCATATATATAAAACAGTTAAATTACGAATCTATAAGAATTTCTGATATGTTCTCCTTGTTATCTACATGGTGTCTGTTCTATTCTGTATGTTATGCAGTTGGTTTCTAAATTATGCTTTCTGTTACGTAGTTGTCATCTAAATGAGACGGCTTATTATCTATTTGATGTCTGAATTAGGCTGTGTGTTATCAGCCGGGCGTCCAAATGAGGCTGTTTGTGACTCAGTTGCTGCCATTTTTTTTCGTGAGAGCTTCTTACCGAGCATGATGAGCGTGGTGGTGCCCTGCTCGTTTCCGCTGGGGTAGGTGGCGTACTCGCACGTGTACCTGCCGGCATCAGACATCCTCATGTTTTCGATCCTAATGGAAGGGGACTGCAGGGAGGGATTCAGGAACTGGACGCGGCCTTTGAAAGCTGGCGTGGGGAAGCTCTCACCGTACTCGGGGTGGAAGACCGCTATGTTCTCCCTCTGGCCCTCAGTGGCCTCAAAGATCCAGGAAACCTGAAAGACAGAAAAACGATTTTCTCTCAACTGGCTAAACATTCTGAATCAGATGTTACCAGCTGGTATCAAGTTGGAATGAGACAGCAGATATTGCACATCTTAGGCAAAACCAATGACTCCTTTAACATTTCCATTTCTAATTTAGTTCTCAGTATTTGGTAGTGGCAGTAACCTACTACTGTACAGCCTACTGTTTCTGTAAGGGAATAAAAAGAGTTGAATAAGGTAAACCAACACTGTGATTTTTGTATAAGACTAATGCACTGGAAAAACCTATAGAGAAATTCAGAAATGTGCCACCTGGAATAGATTAAAGGTCCCATACTATGAAAACATTCACATTTTCTGTTCTTAGAACATCCATTTGGGTCTGTCCTGCCTCTACACACACTGTAAGTTTGATAAAAAATGGTCAATTGTGTTAGTATTAATTTATGAATGTCAGAAATCACGTGCTTAAACGAGCCGTTTAGATTTCTCCCATACTTCTACGTCACATTAGGAGACATTTGAATAACTACCCTCCTATCTAAGAACCTCCGCCCACCAGGTAGAACTGCTGGCACTTCCTGATCCGCCATGTTTTCTTGCAAGCGCTAGCCTAGGAATCGCAATGAAGATGTCTACTGGAGAACATGTACAGTATGGCTGTATGGATGGTCTGTTAGCAGCAGTGGAGCTCATAAACCTACATTAACTTGTTGAAAAAATTTATAATATGGGACTTTTAACTTTCAGGGATGCTCTACTGTAATGCAGCTAAAATTTCAGGCATATTCTATTGAAATGCCATAGACCTAATCCAAAAAGATGTAGTCACATATACAGGACTACACCATAATAACATATATAACAAAATATAATAAAAACTGTACTGTAATGAAGCTAAAACACTGAAGGATCACAATTTTTGAGCAACACAATTTTTTAGGGAGGCTCTCCTGTAATGCAAGTAACACATTATGGGATCTAATGCTCCAAAATGACTGAGTTCTGCCAACATCCACTACTTTAAAACAACATTCAGAAATGGTCTGCTGTAAATCAACTAAACTTTGCAGAATCCTCAACTTTATTACAACTGATATGTTCAGTGAGCCCCTACTTTAATCTGACTGAAACATTCCAGGATTCTATACTGAAATACAATTAGATTGTTCAGGACTGCTGTTCTGTAATGCAACTAAAACTTTCTAGGTTCCTCTACTGTAATGTTTTTTTGTAATTTTGTAATTTTTTTTGTGATCCCCTACTTTTCAGGGGCCTCTGCTGCAACGTAACTGAACAGTTCAGGGTTGCTCTACTATAATCAAACTGAAACTTAACAGCAATGCAACTAAAACATTTATGGATACTCTACTGCAACTGAAATTTTCAGAAATCCTCTATTGTAATGCAATGAAAATGTTATGGAATCCTCTAGTTACATTTTCAAAGAACTTCTACTGCAATGCAATTTAAAATTCTAGGAATCCTCTCTACAAGACCACAACTGAAACATTTGGCAATCCTGCAGCTAAAACCTTTGGGGATCCTCTGTAATGCCAGTGAACCACTGGGAATCCTCTATGGTAATGAATTAATAACAGTCAGGGGCGTCATAGTGGGGGAAAAAAGGGGACTGACTTACCAGGGCCCCAAGTGGGTAGAGGGCCCTTGAGAAGTGTGGAATTTTATTTTATTATTGGGAGGGGGACCATGGAGACTGCTAGTGTATAGGGCCCAGAATTTGGTGCTACGTCCCTGATAACAGTAGCTGACAGGCTCTGATGGGACAATTGCCTGCAAACTACCAGGGATTGTACGATTTACAATTTCAAAATAGAAAATAAACTGATTTGAGCTGTCTTTATGTTCTATAATTAAGCTCTCTGAGAATTCACTTCTATTGTTTTTCTTGTATTCGTTGAAAATATATTTTATTATTTAATTTATGTGTTTTACCTTTAATGCTTTTAATGTCTTTTTTCTTATTTTAGTTCTGTAGGGCACATCGAATGACCTTTATGTATAGTGTGCTATATAAATAAATCAAACGAAAAAACTTGTCACTACATAGATCAAGTCTGATCTATTTCTGCTCCAAAAGTATTGAAAGTAAATCAGTAAAAAAAAAAAAAAGCTTCAGAGCACTCGTTTACATCTGGCACAGGCTTTTCTGTGGAAAACCTAAATGTGAACTGACGGTTGGGTCTAATGTAGAGGTTACATTTCATTGTGGTGCACTGTGTGTTGTGCTGTGGTGTGTTCACAATGACAAATAATCATTCACTTTCACTTTTACCAAAGATCGGCCACAACCAGTGGCAGTGTTTCTTTTAGAACACTATAAGAAAACTCCTCCAGCTTTTGACGAGATCTGACAACTTTCTCAAGCTGTGTAACGTAACTTAGTCAGACAGTACCATTTCCATTCTGTTCCACACTGAAACTTGTTTGTTTCTGCATGTCTGCATGGAATGATGGCTGGAACAGTGATTAATCAATGAGTAGTGCAGCCCATTAACTGCCTTTAAACTGACTAACTAAGTCAATCACAGACTGAAGAATAAATTAGAGACGGACGGAAGCATGGATCGATGACTACTGAATGTTAAAAGCTCAGTGCGTAGTTTCAACAGAAGGTACGTACCTGTGTTAGTTTAGTGCTTCCAGCATTGGTGAATTCACATCGCAAGTCAACAGACTCATTGGGGTAGGCTTGCACTTCTGGCAGCACCCTCACACGCTGTCCCCAAACCGCTGCAAAGAAGGAAAAACTAATGTTAGCATGTTTCATCATATAACTAATCAGAAGTAGTGTAGGCTAGAGGGTTAGCTTGACTTTCTGAAAAAATGGAGTTGACTGTAAGCCCATACAGTTACCAGGAGAGAAGCTGCACAGCAGTAAAAATACAAACAGATCTTGAAGGTAAAAAACAGTTTTGTGTTTATTACATGAAATCGCTAACTTATAAGTTACCCTGCTACACTACCAGGGTAAACTGCTAATTCTGCTATTGTTGGCAGCAGAAACATTGTCTTGAATCTCCACACTCACTTTGGCTAAGCACTGGAAAATTGAGACCTTCTTTCAGACTACTGTAACCATGCCTTGATTCTGGAACAAATTTGATCAAAGACCCACAGAACCATTCAGAAGTAATGTATAACGTCAGATATTTGGAAGAAACGGGCAGTACATATCTATAAACTAAGCTGCACAGGTGACAATGTTAAGCGATAAAACCAAGATTCTCAATGCGAGTCATAATTTTATTATGCAAACTTTTCAGTGTCCATTTTGGTGAAAAAAAAATCACAAAAGGCTGCAAGTATTGAGTATGTTTTTATGGCTGTACTTATGCTATGGTAGAACTAAAGAGCACACAGTACTGTACCAAAATTTTGCCATTGTGGTCAGTATTGACTTTAAAATTCAGCTTTGTATCATTTTAAATTGATGAGGTGGTTTGGGATGCATCTGACCACAAAATCTTTGCCTAACTTCTTCTAATATGCCTGAATGTAACCACAAAATATGTCATCACTATATTTTTGATAATGTCACGGCAAAGCTCCAAAAAGTGGAACATTGATGTATGACATTAGATTAAAAGCAAAAGCAGCTTCTATGTTTCCATTTGGGCAGGAGATTCAGTCAAAAGGAAACTAGAGAACTCAAATCAGAACTGGGCGGTTTACAAGTATCTTTTCTAGGAAGATTTTGCTTGTCCAGCAATATAGAGGTAACTGGACCTATTGACCTTTCAGGAGAGATGGCATATGCAACAATTCCCTGAAGTGCAAAACAAGTCTGAATGACAGTGTGTCTCTACTGTCCATCTGTGATCTAGTCATCCAAAACAAATGTAAAACCAAGTTAAAACAGTGTGTTACATCCTCAGACACAGAAGTAAATTGCCCTTCCTGAGACTGTCTGACTTGCTGCCAAACCAGCCAGTGAGTATCACAACTCACTCATTAGAAAGTCATCAGGAAAGCATAAAAACACTTCTGCCTTTCATTTGCTAAATGAATGCAACCCATGCATGTCCACAGCAAGAGACATATTTTTGCTCTGGCAAAAAAGAAAAAAATCAATCGAATGTCTCTTAGCTCAGAAGCGTGCTAATGTTTAATATTCAGCAAAATTCACGGAGATCACACAAAGATACACGCTCCCCTTCAGAAGACCAGCATTAAAGCAGCCCTGCAAATGAAACGTTAATCATTTATTCTTAGAGATACAGCCAAGCAAGCTCCAAAAAGAAGGGGAAAAAACTCATCTGCACTTTACTCATGAGCCGTGTTGATAAAACTAAATAATGATCTTAATGGATATGGACGGAAGAAAGCAACTTAATTTGACTTCCTGGCAAAATGAATGCTTTGTACACTTTATAGGCTATATATGTAAGCGCAAAATATCAAGGCAGCTCTCTGTAATTAGTCTCCATGCTTATATGGAGTCTAAATCACAGCCTATAACACTCTGTCACTTCCATTCCTCCGAGATAAAAAAGAGGCTAAAGCGGAGCCGGTAAAAAGAAAAAAATCATCATTAAAATTTGTTTCCACACTGAGTCGAGCAAAGTAGCCCAAATGGTGTTTTTGCATAAATTGGTCCAGGCTAATTTGGGCTTTTGAAGAGGCGGTTATTACATTAGACAGATTTTCAGCATCCAAGGACTCAAAAAAAAGAACGCTCAGGACCCGTTGTATCTGTGCGACAAACATTCAAAATCCAGGTTATAAGAAAGAGGCAGCTTGGGGAGAGGGAGTGTGACATGCAGGTCAAAATAACCAGCTCTTGTTCCGCCCTGAGAGCTCCTATTTCGGCCTCCTGTGGACAGAGGCGTTGAGATTTGCCGCCCTGAACTACTGGAGCCAAAGGCCATCAATCAGCGTGAGAGCTAGCAGAGGAGAGCACTCAACCCGCTGACTCAATCCAGCCGCATCCATGGTTCCATTCATGGTTTTCCGCAAAACATACAGGAATTTTGAGATGCTGACTCTCATTATGCAATAATAGGACGAGGTTCCAAGATGGAGCTAGCTGTCTGTGACGTATTGGTTCTCAACAAGACGATAAGATGTCGATAAATCTTTATGTGTAATTTTTTTCCTGTAATGAAAAAAATCTTAGAATCCTCATGATTGAGGTTTGCACTTGGATAATGTGGTTATAAGTTATCTTGTATCTTGTTTTAGGTGCTCTTGCAGAAATTAGTGCTCGCTAGTGGAAATCTGAATTAACGCTAGCTTGCGACTTAGTAATAGCGTTTTGTGTTGGGGTTTTTTCAGGCCAGCGGAAACAAACTTGGCTCAGTTCACACAGAAACACACACCTCTTGCAACAACCCTAATGGGCAGTGACATGTTGAACCCTCACTAGACAGTTTAAAGTCTATGTAAATAAAGTAGAGAATAACTGACTTTCAAACATCTGATGTCGATCAGGCTTAAATAGAAGCTTCCGAGTTCATCAGGCTAAGCAGACGTAAACGGATTCAGAGCGCGGCTCTAATTAAGGCCACGCAAAAGACTCCTACTACAACACACTCGAACACCGACACACACACTCAGTTCGCACTCAAAGCCCTCGGCTGCAACAAATAAAAGCCACACAACTTGAAACGAGATGAGGCAAATACACACACTTAGAGTAAACACTATTATATCAAAGTTATCCCAGATGCACATATCAGGCATACACAGGACCCGCTGCACACACCTAGAAGACCACACACACACTCCATGTACACACATACACATATAGAAAGGCCAATTTGGCCCATATTCTGTAGCTGCATTAAACTCCAAATGACCTCCCATTGCAAACCTTAGAGAATTCGCCTTTAAAATTCGAGCTGCCCTAGCACTGAGCGATACGTGCCAAAAGAGCAGAATGTAAATATTATCTAACGACGGTGCACAACACAGGCACGGTGATTTGTGGAAGTCGTGAAAAAAATATGGAATTATGGAGAAAGCCAGTCGGGAACTTTATGTGCGCGTTCGTGGTGCGTTTTGCCGTGTAAAAATAGAAGGCAATCTCAATGTAGAAATGGGTATGGATTCTGAGAGTGAATACATGGAAAGAGAAAAAAAATTACAAGCCATTCATAACAAAAACAACACCTCGGATCATAGAAATAAGAAGTCAAGCATTAGGATTTGGGAGGATTTCCTGTCCTTTTTTGTTTGGCAGGAAACAGGATCGCTTTTGAGAAAGAGCGGACAGCCAGGGACCGAGGCGATGACTTCCTTTCCATTCTTCTTAAAAATCCAGATATTAAAAAAACGGTTCCTAAAGGCATTCACGTTGTTGAGACCCATTAAAAACGCATCAGAAAAACAGAATGTTTCTTCGTTGTGAATGTTGGCATGCAGCACCAAAGCAAGAGTCTGTCTCAAGTTTACCTGAAATGCCACAAACATTTTTATGCCACCCATTCACAAAACATGCTATTAAAATAATGTTCCTCTCCCTTTTTCTTTCTCCCACTCTTCTTCTTTCTTAAGGTCACTTTCTTTGCTTAGAAAAGCTGTTAAAATGCTTTCCTCTTTCCCCTATTCATGATGTACAAATCTGCAGTTCTGGCACCAAATTTGTACATTCAGTATGTCAAGAACTGTATCGGAACCTCCTCTTTTGCATTTTGACTAGCAGCTGGTGTGCCACAAGGACCACGAGGCTGTGGGTTTGAATCCTATCTACAGCACTACCATCATTGGTTTCCTGAGCAAGTCCCTCAACTCTGCTGAATGTAGCAAATGTAAATGTTTGTGTAAACTTTCATGCATTCATACAGCTGCCTTGTGTTCATTTTTGCAAAATGCACCTTTTTGTCTTGCTACAAAAAAAGAATGAGGTGACTTGGTTGAGGAGGTAATTGCAACTGAAAAGTATCTAAATTACATGATTAAGAGGATTCATCTGAAAATGTATTGCAGCAAATACAAAAGAGGGCTTAAGTCTATACACTGCATTTAAGTTAGTTCATTATTGGGATCTGAATAGTAGTTCATGCTAAAAGTGCACAAATTTTCAGCTTGGTGATATTGTGTTTATTGCATATTACAGTCAGCCCAATGACTGCAATTAAATATGCAGCTAGAACATAATAATATGCAGCTGTGAACATCTGTTTGTGTGTCTTGGCACTGCAACTCATTGGTAGTACTGAGTGTGACTCAATTTCTTTAGAAAATGCATAACATAAATCCAGTGTTGTGGTGTACTTAACTAAAGGTGGTAACAATACTAACTTTTTCAGTAGCTAAGCTTCTTTAATAATGCAATAGCTTTTCTGCTAAATAACACATTATTACAAGTAGCAATGTAGCGTGGAAACATATGACAACGTTTGACTCTGAAAGACAAATAGACAGAGCTACTACTTATACAATTGAATGTAACGTATGCAAGCCAAAAATCGAAAAACTCTACCCCAGTTTGAAAGCCACTGTTTAAAGTAGCCTCTCCAACACTGCATAAACAGTGTTGCTAACACAGATTTCTGCTAGCATGCTGCAAATTTCCCCTGACGTGATGACATTTCCGCTTCCATAGGTGTCCTTGTGGAAATTAGCTTTAGCAAGCGTAAATTAACATTAACATAGCAAAATTGTGACAGAGATTATTGTTCAACTGAAGCCCTAAAAGCAAGTCAAAGAGGAAACAAAGTGGCTCAGTCCTCACTGTGATACACACAGTCAAAAATATGCTCTAAAAGGTTAAGGGGTTAAAAACAGGCTTTTTGTTGGTGCTCACCCTTGAAAAAAGGGTGACAAAAAGAACACAAACGGCAAGCGAGAACAACGGGGCTAAGGATAGCTCCAGAAGCTACTGTGCGAACATCTGTTTGTCTTTCGTGTTTTTTTGTGTGTGTCTCGGCACTGTAACGCGAGGGCCGTGCCAAGTGTGACTCAGTCAGCGAAGCAGAATTTTCCCCCCCGAAGGAGAACAACATCCTGTCAGACCAGCTCCTACAAAGTAAAGCGCAAAGGAAGACGCAAAGGATCGACTCACTGCTCTTCCTCTGGCGCCTACTCGTTCTCACCCCGTCGCCCGCATATCGTTTTCCTCTCCCTTCCCTGCCGTCTTTAGGCTTTACCATATCTTACGCTAACCCCCACCCCACCCCGCAAATCCCCACTCTGCCATCATCCCTTTCCCTTTCTGCGTCCGTCTCGTCTCGATCAAATGTGACTCATGACTCACAGGCTTAAATGTGCCCTCTGTTCCTGGCTATTAGACTTATTCATAGCATGCAACAAGAGTTGCTGCTGTGATGCAACGGCCTGTAAAGCTGAAAGAAAAAAAGGGAAAAGCGTGAACATGATTTGTTCCTAGCGTGCGTCCAAATACGGTGTTGATACTGAAGTTCTGGCTGAAGCTCTGTGTTGTTTAAGGGATGAAGGGAGATCTGTTAGGGATCTGCAGGGGCACGTGGTAGTGTAATGGTTAGGAAGTTGGCTCTGTGATCCGGGGGTTGCCGGTTCAAGTCCCAGACCAGAAAAGGTAACACTGAAGTACTATGAAGCGAGACCAGGCCTCAAGCACTGCTCCCCGGGCCCCACCAGAACTGCCAGCTGCTCCTTCATGGATGGGTCATGCAGAGGTCACATTTCGCTGTGCCGTACTATGTTCACAATGACAAATAATCACTCACTTAAAAGTAACACTTCCACCACAGTTGGAGCTATTAAAGGGGCACATAGGAGGTCCAATGTTTGAGGTGTAAATGGTCCAAGGATGTGTATTCATAAAGACAAAAACTCAATCAAAAAATGCTGTCGTGCCAGTGGCTGAAACCCTGCGTTGGTTACCAGAAGACTCGAGGTTCGGATCCTTGATGGGAATTAGAAACACAATATGCTCACCACAGTTGGGCTCATGCACAAAGCCCTTAAAGAGGTACAAAGGAAGTGCTGAATTTGAGTAGGTCTCAACCAATACTCTTAAAGATGCTTTAAACCAGTGGCCCCCAAAGTGTGGGGCACAGTAAGGTAAATGAATGACAGAATGAATGAATGAAATGAAATGAGCTAAGAGTGGCAGTATCACAGCTGCAAATCCCTTATTTGACCGAATGTTCAAGTTCAGTTTTTTCAGGGAGCTGTTGTAAAGCCATTTTTGTGCAAAGGGGCAATTTTGAGAAAATGTTTGAAAGCAAGGCTAGGATCTTTAACACGCATGACTAATCTGGAAACTTTAAGGTGTTGATATTTTTTTAAGACATGACCAAGTTTGGCCCAAACTTGCACTGCTTTTTACTAGATGTGAAACACTGGATCTGTAAGGGAAAAGACACAGTAAAGTCTTGGAAATTGCAAAACACCAAAAATAAGCATCTATCTCATTTTCTGTGGTTGGTGCTGGCCTTTTAAGTTCAATGGGAGGAAAATCACATTTTGATGTAATAAAAGTATATACAAAGACCCGTCCAATTGGTCAAACCACCAGTAAAAAGGTTTGACTTCTTGAAAAAAAAACCCTTCTGACCACTACATGTCCCTTTAAGCTCATTTTGACCCAGGAAGACCATCCTTGTCCTTAGAAAATGTAAGTCCCACTTGAAATTAGCATCTGATACAAGTGATGAATGTAAATATGGGTGCTGATGAAACAATTATGCAGCAGTTGGCATTCTTCTGTGCACTACAGTCACGCATATTTAAAGGATGACAAAAGAGCTCAGGCAGTACCCGTGTGATTACGGCCCTAAATAAAACATACGCATTAAGGGAAAGAAGCAGCGCACTCAGTTAAAGCCTGTCAGCTCACATTTATTGCTCGGCCTCAAGTTTTAGACCTTTTTGTCTCCCTACACAATGCATTATATTATTATAATTTTCCTTATTTTATGTATAATATCACCCCTTTCTCCAGATTACAGAGATGAAAATTAATGCTTTGAAAGTCCCACCACTCATTTGTTATCAAGTGCATATACGAGAACAACAGTCAGGTTAGAAGCTGATTGAGATTAATGCAGCTAAGGATGCAATTATTGCTGGGGGGTTTTAGCATACCAGATAACAAGTCACAACTATTGACAAATACAAATAAAAAATAATAAAAAGCTGTACTGTGAGCACCCTACATGGGTTTTCTGTTGTCACATTAAGGATATTTTAAGCGCTGTTGCTGGCACTGTAGTTAATTGTAGCCGATTCATTATTTAATTACTGCTTTTTGCTTTTTGAGAAAGATGGGAGGAGAAAAAGTGGGAGGGAGAGAGAGAAGAGATGCAAACCAGTGATGTCTCTGAAGATGTGTATTTATAAAGACAAAAGCTCAAATTCAATTAGTGCAAATACAGCTTGTCGCACTTTCCATGGGTTTTTTTCTGACTTTATAATTACTGTCATATGATTGTGTATGCATGTTTCACAATGGAATGGAAGTAGCTGAAATAAAGGGGTGTGAAATTAGGACCAGAAAGGAAAATATCCTGCTGGTGGAAACAGTATGTATTTGTACTTACTCAAACCAAAGTAAATATACTGGTGTTAAAAAGTATTTAAATAAAATTACTAAATACTCTTCTCAAAAACTATACTCTTACTTTAGGGCCTGTTTACACATGTGTGGATATTTTTATAAGCACATTTTTTATACGTTTGGGCCTTTTGTTTACACGTATCCGCTAAATCCAGCGTTTTGAAAAATCTTCACTTTGGAGGGCGTTTTAAAAAATGTGCGTTTGCTGTGCCTAAAAGTCTTTTGAAAAACAAAATATCACAAACAAAACGCTGCAAAAAAAAAACGTCAGCTTTAACTACAGGTGGCTTAGCTACAGGTCAACAGATGCTAACCTGCATTAACCAGAATAAACTGAAGACTCAAAATGGAGACAGTAAGGATAAAAACGCACACAAGGCTTTCTACGAGTGAACAGATTCTGTAAGTAGATATCGGTCGCTCTATAAAAGTCTGGTTTTATCTGCCCAAGCTTCGACCTTTTTCCTCCGCAGGCGCCCTTCATCGTCTCACCCAGAGACCTCGAGACGGGAGGCGCGTGAACGGAGGGCGCGTTCATGCGGCGTCGCGACCTTCTCATAGGGTCAGTTTTTGCTGCGCAGTTATTTCATGAGCACGCTTTAGCTTCGGGCTTGTTCCCCGTTACGTATGTGCGAGAGCGCGCTTGGGGTAGAATGTTAATTACACAGAAACTCGTAACGGCGGGGAGCGAAGTAAAAATAATTAGCGCTGCGGTTGCGTCGTGAGCACGAGCCATCGGGCGCGTGAGGAATTTCACGGCAGTGTGTGTGCGCGCGCGCCTCGGTCAGGCGGTGCTCCTCTCATTTATCATAATACAGGGACGTGGAGTCAGGCTGCGTTCACAAATGCCTCAAAACAGAAAGGATTATGTAACGTACTGAACCAGTGTTTATTGTGAGTGGGAAAGGTCTGAATTACCAAATATTACCTATATTTCGATTCCAATTGTATATTATATATAACGTTAAAAAGAAATTGTAGTTACACATTGTCTTTTATTACTCCCTTTCCTAATTAAAAGTACAAGCTGTAATCATGCAGCTACTGACTTTTAACAATGTATTACAATCAGTTGTATACAGTGCTTGAGCACTTATAGAGTACTTGAAGTATTATCAGTATTAACTTTTACGGGCGTCGTAGTGGGGTGAAAAGTGGGACTGAATTAACAGGGTCCCAAGTGGGAAGAGGGTCCTTGAGAAGTCTGGAATTTTATTATGGGGAGGGGGCCCATGGAGACTGCTTGTGTATAGGGCCCAGAATTTGGTGCTACGTCCCTGCACTTCACTACAATTATAATGAAAGTAATATAATACTTTTTACCAGTACCCACCTCTTTTAGGAGCACCTAGGGGACTAACTATTCCTCACACTCACTTACCTATTTTACTTTTAGAAAACAGGGCACATAACCACTTACTTTCTAGCTTCCGTGCATCTCTTCTTGCTGACCGTGCATCAACTTCCGAATTTCTGACAGTCTGACAGTGTTTGTTAAGGTGTGCGCTGGCAGAAACTTAGTTGAACAGTAGCAGTTAATTCAAGTCTAGCTTTACATCTTTGAAAAACAGACATGGACTTCAAAGCATGGATGTACGTAATTGTGTGATTATGGATAAATCTGCCAAATACTGCTGTAAATGTAACTTTCTGCACCCTAATTTGTGCAGTGACCAAAAAAAAAATCTTTTGGAAACTGATATTGAAGAAGTGATATCACCAGCTGCAGGCTTTTATATAACAGACGGTTAAATTCATACAACATGTTCTGGTTACTCTCTGCCAATGTGGTGGTGATTCTTGGTGGTGAGTCTAATCCTCTGATCCTCATTTATGGAATTTAAGAAATTTAGGAATTGTGACGAACTGTTAATATGCATATCAGATGGTTATTGAGCAAAGTGCCAAAGCATTAGCCAAAGCCAAAGTCAATGCATTTAGTATTTCAGGTACATCAGGTATTTTAGTACTGTATTTCAAATAGTATGTGTTTCTCACTGGGCATTTGTAACTTAATAGTTAAGGAGTTGGCTCTGTGATTGGAGGACTGGCAAAGGTACCACTGAGTTACTCATGAGCAAGGTACCATCCCCAAGTACTGCTGTCTGTTCGCTGCCCAAAACTGCCTACTTCTCCATCATGAGTTGGTAAAATACAGAGGTTGAATTTCGTTGTGGTGTACTGTGTGCTGTGCCGTGCTGTGGAATGTTTACAATGTCAAATAATCACTCACTTTCACTAATAAACAGTAAACAACACAATTATTTAAACTCTGTATTCCTAATTCATAAGAACAGCAGTAAAGCTCAGTCAAACATTAATGGTAGCATATCTGTACCACTTTGTCAATGTTCCGCTACTACTTAGCACGCTGGTCCTGGGTTTTTCCCACTGTCACCCCAGAAGGCATCTCTCGGGAGAGCAAAAAAGTGCCAGTGAGCCGGTTCGCATTAAAACAATGACAGGCTATGATTTCCTCATACCTATGGTAATCACCATGATAAATGAGGAGTTCGGAGCCAGTCAAGCACTAACCCTGTAATTAGGACTACCGCTGCCGCGCATAAATAGAGTGAAATTAGAAAACAAGAGGGAGGTTTACGGGGGAGAGAACCCCTCACTACACACTCCAACGAGACCGGCTAATTTCTCAGCACCTCTGAGGTTGTACAACGAAGGAGGGATGAACAAGGGAGGGAGGGAGTGAGGGAAGAAGGGAGAGGTCACAAGAAAGGCAACAGGGCGAGAGACGGAGAGATGGAGAAACTGACAGCGAGACCAGAATTGAGCTACGCCGCTGGAGTGTTAATGCAAAGATGGAATGATAGTGAAAAGGGGAGAGCAGAGATGGAGCTCTTTAGAATCTGCATGCACGCATACACTCGTGTGTGTGCTCACACACACACACCACACACACACACACACACACACACACACAGGCACACACTCCATGACCCTGATGTTTTCTGCTGGCGCAGTGATGATACCTCTGCCATATTAAAGAAGACCTCCAGTCCAGGCTGCTGTCTAATCACTCTCTCTCTCTCTCTCTCCCCCTTCTCTCTCTTTCTCTACCTCTCTCTCTTTTCTTTCACCTTCACTCTGCGGGCGACTCGATCGGAGCCAAATGCCGAAAGAGAAGGATTATACCGAGTCATCTTTCCCCCCTCCTTCATTCCCCTTATTTCTCCTCCTGTCTTTTCTCTTCTCCATCTTCCCTGACCCTCCCTCCCTCCCTCCCTCCTCAGGCTTCCCTATCCGTGTCCGAATATCACACTTTCCTTTGGTAATGTCGCATTATTCCATTCCGTCTGACTCATCCCCCCTTCACCTCCTCCTCCTCCTCCTTCTTCTTCTTCTTCTTCCCTGAGTTGAACTCCCTCCCGTCTCTCACTACCTAGTAATCTTCTTCCCTTCATCTCAACCCCTCTCTGTTTCTCTGTCTTTGACTCGCACACCCCCTGCCAGACGGGCACGCAAGGGGGCCCACCCTCTGAGCAGAGGCTTCACTCTTTCTTTCGCTTCTCTTTCTCTCTCTCTCTCTCTCTCTCTCTCTCTCTCTCTCATGTTTCATACTCACAGGTCTGTTTTTTACATCTATGGGAGGAGCAGGTCAACTGCTATTACACATTTATGATGTCACAGATATGACCTGTATGTAATCTGGGATTACATTTAGAGCCTAGAAGAAAAAAATACCAATCGCTAATCTACAGCTCAAAACTGAATCCTAATGGTAAAAACAGGTCAACTATTTTTTCAAGCCTCTGTGAAGATCGTGGCAATTACTGTCAACCATGTATTATGCTAATGTTGTAATCTGGGATTAGATTTAGATTTTTGAAAGAAAAAAAATCCCAATCCCTAATCTACAACTTAAAATTTTACACCTTAACTGTAAACCGAGCTAACTATTTTAAGATCTATTTTAATAAGATCAAGACAATGAAATATGCATTGTGTGTGTTACAACCTATATGTAATCTGGGATTAGATTTAGTTCTTTTCAACGTTCTAATCCTAATGATTTAAGTAAATCCTCAGTTTTTAAAACGTAACTAAAATCATATCTCGACCCTAACTATAAAATGTTAACTTCTTTGTCGGCACCAGACCACTCGTGTGAGTGTGTGTGAGTTTGATTCAGCCTATATGTAATCTGGGTTTAGATTTAGATTTCACCTGAATAATAAAGCTCCTTTACCCCAATATGTCAAAACTGAAAAGGTAAAATGGTGCACACAGACCTAAATACAAGAACACGCTCACACGCACCCAGACACACAAACTGCCTCTCACTCCGCTGCCTATCAACCAGACGGACAGAGAGCAGACTGATCCTCTCTCCTTCCCGCGCTCTTCTGTCTCATCCCTTCCCCACTGTCTCAGTTCATCTCCCTCTCTCCCCCCCCCTTCCCACCGCCGGCGGAGCCACTCTCAAGGTCGCGGCATGCCGTCCCTCGACATTCTCCTCCGTCTAGCTTTCATCTCTCATTCCTGTTCGAATCCACCCTCCCCCCCTCCGCTTTCACTCTCTCTCCTTTCTTCATTCCACTTTTCTTTCTTTCATCTTGTGGCTTTCTCAGTTTTATTCCTTTCATCTTTTCTCCTCTATCCACCAGTCCATCTCTCAGAAAGTGGACCTTGGTCGGCGCGCCGCTCTGTTTCTCGCCCCAGCACAACCCCCTCCCCTTTCTCCTCTCTCATCCTCTCTCTCTCTCTCTCTCTCCCTCTCTGTCGCTCTGTCTCTCTCCATTGCTGCTCTTTCATTCTTAAGTTATTTATCATGTTCTGTGTTTTCACTCAACTTGTCCGTGCAAACGCTGACTGATCATATGATCTGTGGGTACATACATCACACACACATGTGTATATGTGTATGTGTGTGTGTATGCGAGCACACTCGAGCACACATCCCTACAAGGCCTACGGCACTTTCTTCCCAAAGAGAAATCATGAGTAGTTTGGAGGATGTTAATATATGATGAATCTTGTGTGTGTGTGAGAGAGAGGGTCTGTATGTGTGTGTGTGTGTGTGTGTGTGAGAGAGAGAGAATGAGAGAGTGTATGTTGCGTGTAATCCTTCACCGTTTTCCCCAGGGACATTCAGCAGCAGAAGCCCCATCCTCTGTCCCCTTGAGACATGCAATGTGTGTGTGTTTGCACATGTGGGTGTGTGTGTGTGTGTGTGTAGTAAAATGCCAGCTTCTTGCCACCCAAGAGAGCTTCTGAAATGGAGGCAAACGGCTTTTCTCCCTGAGTGAGACGTTACAGACACACACATGCATGAATTTGTGCTGTGTTCGTCCTGTCAGCCTCTTAGCGGCCCTTCCACGTCCAACTTAATTGCTTAATAAGCTGAGCAGTGAGAACCGTTAGCCTAAAATCTGCTCGGCACAGCGGCTGTTTATCTGCTGGCTCGTTGTTTTACAAGCCGTCACAAGTCTGATGCTGTGCACGAACTCACACAATGACACTCTCATTCACACCTTAGGGGCCAATTTAGAGTCGCCAATTAACCTATATTGCGTGCCTTTGGACTGCGGGAGCAAAACCGGAGCACCCGGAGAAAACCAACGCGAACACGGGGAGAGCATGCAAATTCCACACAGAAAGGCCCCATAGAACCAGGATCTTCTAGCTGTGAGGCGGCAGAGCTACATATATATAGAGAGAGTATATATACTGTATGTATATATATATATATATATATATATAATATTTTGATTTTATATAATATTTTAGCCAAATTTCTTTCATAAATTTGCTTAAGATATTGGCAAATAGAGGCTCATTGTTTCTACAGAGAAACTATTTGAGCATCAGAAAAACATTTCATTCATAACATTCCGGTCAAAGGATCAAAAGTTCGACCGATTAAATTTTTATTGATCGGGAATAAACTGGTTAACCGTCGCCAGTGTGCCAGAGCAAATGCTTTAACATGTGTCCATAGACCTACACAAATACAACCATCTACCCACACACACACACACACACACTCAAACGTTTCCACCTCCGTCCTGTGATTAAGCGTGATCATGAATTATTCCTGGGCCTTGCGTCACATTCAGAGTGTGTAGATTTGCCTTAGTGGAGTAAGTTGAGAGACAGAGGTAGAAGATGGAGAGAGAGAAGAGGTGTGTGTATGTTTTGCGAGGTATTTCTGGCCCGTGCAAGCCGAGAAGAGCCTGACACTGCGAACTCATAAGTATTCACACAGCTGTAATAGATGCAGGGGAGCTCTCCCCTACTTACTGAATTATTGACAGCCAGCATTTATGCCTCCTGCACCTGACCTGAACAAGGGAGAGGAGAAGGGGAGGATGGAGGGAGAGAGGGAGAAAAAGGAGGGAAGAATGTAGGAAGAGGGAGAGAGTGACAGAGAGGATAAAAGATCACAGATTGGGAGTGATAAGAAGAATATTGGGGAAAGATAAGTGAAATGGAGAGAGAGGAAGGAAGAGAAACAGAGGGAGAGAGAGCAAGGGAGAAATAGAAATGTAAAAGATGAGGAGAATGAGACAGAAAGCCGAGAGACAGAGTGAAAGTAAATGACAGATTGAGAGAGAGAAGAGGAGAGAGTGAAAGCAAAACGAGGGGAGCAACAGAGAGAGTGAAAGCAATAAGAGAGTAAGTGAAATAGAATGGGAAAAATGGGACAGTGAAGCCTTGAAGAAGCGATAAAGAAAGTGAGTAAAGGAGAGAGAGTGAGAGAGCAACAAAGAGAGTCAGAAACTGAGAGAGAGAGAGAATAAAGAGAGAACAAAAGAGGTAGAGAAAGTGAGGAGGATGAGAAGAAAAAGGAAGGATGAGAGAGAAAGGGATGCTGGGATGAGTAAAGTGAGAGAATGATGAAACGAAGAGTGTGAGAAAGGAAATACACAGGAAAAGATAGAAAAAGAAAGAACAAAAGAAAGTCATAGAGGGAGAAAGAAAAAAGAGTGAAAAGGAAGTCTGACAGAGAATGAAGAGCAAGAGAAAGGGGTGAAAGGAATGAAAGAAGAAAAGCAAAAAGAGAGCGAGATAATTGAGACAGAGAGAAAGCAAGAAATTAAAACAGAGAGAGAGAGAGAGAGAATGAGAGAGAGGAGTAGACCGAGAAGAATAGGCTGTGGAATGTGGAGATGAAGACATTAGAGGAGGAAATGGTGTAAGGGAACCGCAGGGGAGAGGAGAGAATGGAGGAAAAGGAAGTTTGAAGACTTAATGAATGAGAGAGAGGAGGGAGGGAGGGAGGGAGAGAGAGAGAGAAAATGAAAAACCTGGGGGAGGTGAGAAGATGAAGACTTTAGAGGGCTGTAGGAGGAACTAAAAAAGAAGGTGAAGGAATGAAAAAAGAATGTTTAAAGACCAAATTAGAGAGAGAGAGAGGGAGAGAAAGGAGAGGTGAAGACGGAGGGAAGGCAGAGTGTTAAAAGCAAGAAGAGATGAAAGGAGGGAAAAAAGCAAAAAGTGAGGAGGAGGAGATGAAGAGGGTAATGAGGCGGGAGGTGTGAAAGGTCAGGAAGAAAAAGGCAGCAAGAGGAATTCAAAGCCTCCACAGGCACCAGCAGAGGGCGAGAAGAAGGAGGAGGAGGAAATAGCGAGGTGCGGGCAGAATTAGCGACAGCGGAAGAGGAACAGGTGGAAAGAAAAGAGAACCTAAAAAGTAACTCAAGGCCTGGATTTTAGGAAATAAAAAAGATAAATATCAAGTAATCCAACCTTTTCAATGACAGAAGGAAAAAAAAAAGGGAACAGGACAGAGTGAAGAGAAAAGAGAGGGAAAGAGGTGAAGAAAGAAATAGAGAAAAGAAATGCAGAAAGAGGAATAAAGAGAGATCAAGGAGAGATAGGGAAAGTGACAGAGGAAATGAAAAAAGATAAATACTTTTGATGAATGAATAGATAGATAGATAGATAGATAGATAGATAGATAGATAGATAGATAGATAGATAGACAGACACAGAGAGAGAGAGAGAGACCGAAAGTGAGGGGAAACTAGAATAGCAAAGAGAAGAATTGGTCGCCTATGTATGCATGTCGTCTTGTGAACAATACTGCAAGTGTGTTATTGATAACGTGTGTATTTGCACTTCTTCATTATTCACTTGACCTCATGCCCCGTTGCTGGGGGCATGACCTCGGCGACCAGCCGCAATATTCATTTGAGTGCCATTAGGAGCAGTTTCCTGTCCTGGAGCTGCACATTTACACACAGGGAGAGGAATGGACCATCCGAGAGGGGAAAAAGAGAGCATGCGTGCATGAGAGTGTCTAGCCTTGTTAGCTGTTATGGCCTATTTACCGCATCGTCTATCTCTCTCTCTCTCTCTCTCTCTCTCCTCATTAGGCCAGCGCTGGTTTGATCACTCTGTTAGAATTGATTCATGCTAAGTGAAGCTGTTAGCTAGCAGCACTCTCGCTAAAAGGGACGGCGGACTACAATTACCGCCGCAGCATGTAAACAAGCAGCTTGATGCGGCAACAACAAGGAGTCGAGGCAAGAGATCTGGTGTTGTCAGGGCCAACTTGTTTCTAAGGGTTATCTGTGTGTGTGTGTGTGTGTTTGTTTTGGTTTGTCGTATCCCCACACCACAGCAGGTGCAGTATCGATTTTCCCCATTACCACATCCACGGCCACAAGGGGCGTAATTACGCAGCGCAAACTGCAAACTCCCTAAACCAATCCCTCTTAGGGGCTAAAAAAAAAAAGAATACATTTCCCACACTGCCTTGGGATAAGCAGCAGGTTGACCGGACTCAGGGCATGCTGGTCTCTGGTGAAGAGATGAAGAAGAAAAGTAAGAGAAAGAGAGAGAGGGAGAGGGGTAGAGAGGTATAACTCATATGTTGAGGATGAAACGTCTCAGGAGGAGGGGTTTGCTAGTTGAATCAGAGGTTAATCATATTACACAAATACTGTGGATACAATAAAAGTACATGAAAACCAAATAGAAGGGGGAGCGTGGATGGGTGTGTGCTTTATGTGTGTGAGAGGAAGTGTGACTGAGGAATACAGAAAAAATAAAAGGCCATGAATCCATGTATCATTCCTTCATTCACACATTGACTCTAAAACTGAAACATTAAATTCTCCTGTTCACTGTATCGTCTGTAGAAAGCGCTGTCTAACCAGCTGTCTAGCTTTCCACGCTGTCTAGTCTCTCTATACTTGTGCCTTGGAGAAAACAAACTTTTCGTACTATTATTTATGTTAGTACTGTGTTTGTGTGTTGCTTGTTTTGCACTTTTTGTCCTGTTGAATGTAATATTCAGTGTTACTATATGTTACTTTTGGGGGCCATGGGGAAGCAGCTGTCTCATCACACTTTGTACACATGTATAAAAGCGACTATTGACAATAAGAACCTTGAGCAGACTTCTTCTACATAGCAGAGATGACAAGGATTATTTTGACTTTGTCTGTTTTTCCATTATGCACTTGAACAAAACATGGTAAAAACTGGAAAATGCGTCAGTTGACCGTTACATGCAGAAGAGTGGGATCAAAACCCCCAGAAAAATCACAGATAAAGAAGATTAAACCTCTTACTGTCAAGGAACAAAATGAAGCTATCCTTTTTATTAGCAGTAGAAAATAGAGGTGTATATGTATATATATGTTTATATTTAGGCTGAGAACCCCAACCCCAGTAATCCCAACTAGGGACCACAGCCTAATACAATCACACAATCACACTCACTCACTATACGTGAAGATCAATTTAGAGTCGGCAATTAACCTACAGTACATGCTTTTTGGACTGGGTCGGAGGAAATCCGCACAAACATGAGGAGAGCATGCAAACTCCACACAGAACGGCCCTATGGCCAACCCGGGGATCAAACCAAGGACCTGCGCTAACCACTGTACCACTGTGCGGCTCATGGTGGGGTAATTAATAAAAAATTAATTGTCACCAACATTCAGAACCTGTGATACGTGTCTGATCATCTAATAGCGATTATTTGACTTATTTGTTTGTTCCAGTTTGTTAAAAGTTCTTTCCTGAATATAGAGGCTCTTCCATGAGAATAAAATATTCCAGCTTTAATAGTGGCATATTTACAGTATAAACCTTGTCAGTAAACTATGAAGGTAATCCCAAAAATAAATAATAATAGCGTTATCCAGGTAAAATGTTCAATTGATTTGCGATATTGATTTGAATCAAATATATATCCAATATATATGGTATAAGTATATGCACATTTTTCCTTTTTTGTATTTAATAAACAAATATTGAAAAGTATTTCTCAGATTTTTGGCCTTAATGTAAAAAACAGAATGAAAAAAATGATACACAGGCTGGCAAGTGCACATGGAAATATCCTGCAAGACTGTTTTTAAAATCACTCGGCTATAAGCACATTCATCTTAATCATTCAACCTGCGCTGTACACACACACACACTGTACGACTAGTAGCAAAACAGCACAATGTGGTGTTGACTCCAGCCTTCATGCGAACAGCACTGAAGCTGATCGGAAAGCTGTGAGGACACACACAACCGTTTCTCAGTGGGTTCTGTTACAATGCAAAATTACAAAAATCTTGATAAAAATCAGGTATACGCAGCATGACCAGATATCCACCAATAGCCTTCAGGCATAGTAGGCCAAAGTGTGTCATCAGATAGTCATGTGATTGGCAGCGTAAACAGAATACACAACAAAAGAGACAAACAATATACGAACTAATACTTAGATTCACAATATGATACACACTGCAATGTTTGTCATTAATACTTATGAACACAACTGTATGAGTGAAAGTGGTGATTATTTGTGTGTGAACACACCACAGCACCGCAACGAAATGTGACCTCTGCATTTAGCCCATCCATGAAGAACCTGTGGACAGCTAACAAGCGCCCGGGGAGCAGTGCTTGGGGATGGTACCTTGCTCATGAGTACCCCAGTAGTAACTTGCTGGCCCTGGATTTGAACTTGGACTGCTAGTCCACCTTCTGATAACAGGGCGAACACCCTATCGTTACGCCACCAACTGCCCCGTTGTAGAGGAAGTTGTACAAATATTTGTTCAGAACCTGGCCATAGCCATATATATTATCAAGTTCATGTATTAATTTATATATTAGATTCAAAGATGACTAATTTAGTAGAATATTTGTGCTGTCATATTTTGGCCCATGTCAATAGGCCTCACCAGCCATTCTTAAGAATAATGTATTTTTCTTAAAACCCACTTACATGCTTTCTGAATGTTTTCTTATTTGAGATTTGTTCCTAGGTAGATAAATATATCCTTACATATATATACATATATACACAGAAGAGAGATTGTGAGTGGATGAGGAGGCCTAATGTGGGCTGCTATTATGCCTGTAGTTCCACTGTCAGACCAGTGGCCTCCCTTGCCTTCTCTTGTCAGAGTTTCTGTAATCACTAAGTTAGTCTGCCATAATGTGCCTCACTACTTGTGTCATTGATCTCATCTCTCCTTGGCTAGGTTTTGCCTCTGAATTCTCTCGTTTTGCTTTTTAATGTGAATCTGTTTCCAAGTTCTTGGTTTTTGCTTCTTTTTATTTGGTTTAGTCAGATTAAGTGCATTTAAAATGACTTTAAATAGTGTTTATTGTCATGTGAACACAACACAGTGCACCACAATGAAAGTGACACTCTGAATCAGGCATCCATGAAGAAGAGTGGGGAAGTTGACAGGCAGCTTCAGGAAACAGTGCTAGGGGCGGTGCTTTGCTTTCATTATTGATTCATAACTAATTAGGATGCATGATTTGTGATAAAGAAGTTATCCTTTACCTTCTGTGCCATCCATTTTACCAAGAATATGTAGTAGCAACATATCTTTTAAACAAATTGTGCTATTTAAATCTGTAGCTAATATATAGAATTCTCCATTTGCATTCTAATGCAATGTTTATGTGGTTGTGTACATAGTGTAATCCTAATAGTTGACGGATGTTTTTGTGCTGTTTACTACTTCAGCAACTTGAAGTTGTACCACTTAAATCACTTAAATGCTGTTTCTTTATTTAAATAAGAACTCTCACTCGTGACGGCACTCATCACCCAATTGAACAGGGGATACAATTGTCCTCCAAATATAATTTGTATTGAAGTCCTCTCAGTTTTGCTCAATAAATAATTGTAGTCTTAAAGACTACAAATTGACCCACTAGGCAGCTCAATGGTGGGTTAATAAATAATTGCGGTCTCTGGATTACAAATTGACCCTAGGGATTCTGCTTGGCAGGCAGTCAGCTTTCAAGTACGACTGAATGGCAAGTAAAAAAGCGGTTTAGATACACTTTAAGGCAAATCAATGGCCAGGCACCATAATGTCAAATTCTTGCCAAATGGAGGATTTCCATCATTCTATACATGAGTTGCCTCTGGCTTTGCTCTGTCATGTTTCAGGGTTTGAGACCTTGCTGTTTTGTTAGTTATTTCCAAAAGGTAACTTGCTAGTCACACACATCAAAAAATTAATAGATTAAACATTTATTAAGCCCACCAAGTAAAATGTTTTAATTTTTCAACTTAGGAAGCATTTTGTGAATATATAGCCAAAGACAGCTCATTCTCTCACTTTTCTACAGCTGAAAGAGATCAATATTGACAATAATTAAATATCTTAATGTATCTTGGTTAAGGATCTTGTTTTCTGGATCAAGCTGCCAAAGTAACTTCCCAGGACTAACTAGGGTGCGTTCCCCAAAATCATAGTTGCTAACATATTGCTAATTACATTAGCAACACCATGTTAGTTGCTAATGCTACTATAGTAGTTGCTAAACTACACCAAGAGCTGTTTTTTTCTAGCACAGATGTGCTAGAAGAATATTTTATCTTCTAAGTGGCTGAAGATAAAATTAAAACTGAATCTGAGAGCCTAAAATAATATTAGACTCCAGACTGAGCAAGACCCTTGTTGCTCCAGGGAGACCTATCCCTGTAATTAGGAAAAACGGAAGTGACTCTGGATAAGAGCATCTGATAAATGCCGTGGGACAATTGGGTGAAAACCTGGCCATCGACAAGAAAGAACCCACATCATTGAGGCCCTACATATTGAAATTACACACCTTTGCCGAGCCGGAGTGTGAGAGCAGATGGTCCCTTTTCACGCAAGCAAGACCATATTTATAGAATACTCTCAATCCGGAGCTTCCGTTGAGGCTAACGTATACGGCGGGCTGAGTGCCAGTTGGTTCAGGTGGTAGACACTTAAAATGGGAAGTGAGGAAGTTCTGGCGTGTGACCACAACCACTTTTTGGCCTTTCATTTCACAATGACCCTAATTATACAGATGGGAGGCAGAAGGGCCTTCTGTAATACACTGATATGGCATGGAGGAAGAAATTTGGAAAAAACCTCCAGTAAAATAGACTAAAAAATATGATTTGCAGAGGCTTTGGTTGAAATTCAAAATTTAATGCGCTGAAATTTAGCATGAAATGATCATATAAGCACTGCATTTTTTATCTTCATGAATATTATTCTATAAATAAAGATTATTAATTATTATTATTATTATTATTATTATTATTATTATTATTATTCACAGTTGTATATCATATGATATTTAAGATACTCCATGGTATGATGTTACAGCAGTTTCAGATCATTTAGTTTTCTTAAATGTTTTTCTTTACATTTTTATTTTATGAAAATTTTCAGATAATTTCACATAACACATTATGTACAAAATTAGTTATGTCGTAAAAATGGTTAAACATTTAGAAAAGCATGAAAGTAAAAAGAAAGAGTAAAAATAGAGACATTCCCTAAAGCAAACCTTTATTAGTCTTTATGTCAACATGATTTATTTATTTGCCACCTTACTTAAAGAAACGTGACGTCTTAAAAACAGATTTTTGGATATGGTGGATGCCACATTTTTTCTTTCTTTCCTTCTTTTCTGGAAAGACTTTCCTATGCTCTTCTGCAACACAGAAGAGCAAACATAAACACTTTTTGAGAAGAAAAGATGGCAAACAGCGTGTGTTTAAAAATGCTTTGTTTTTAGGGCAAACACTGTAAAACAATGTATCTGTAAGGTCACTCGTGCAAATCAGAACATTCCAGCGCGGCTTGGATAAATAATATTCAGCCGTTCGCTCCATGTGGTGATACACAAGAGTTTCTGGCAGCCGCCCAAATGCAAGAGGCAGCAGTGTTTAGAGCCGCGCTCGTCCTCAGAGGAGTTTTTTGGTCAGGATCCAGTTTTCTCTTCCTCAGTTTAAGTTTTCCATTATGAGGACTCATGAAACGGTTCTGTACCCTGAACGGTTTTTAGAAGAATTTCTGTTTCCTGTGCTCTGCAATGTTCCTCATAAAACCCTTCAGTAAACGTGAGTCTGGACACAGTGAGTCTACCTCGTTAAATCAGAAGTGGAAATTACGTCATTTTGAGACATCTCAGCCCTGTTGAGAAAGTAACATGGACTCATGCGGGCTTGATTTCTGATGTTTCTTAGAATAAAATGAGAAAAATGCTCACAAACAGATCTTTAGATGAATGTAGACAGCAAATGACTACCATGTCATGCATAAGCATTACTGTTAACGTCAGCGAGTAACGTTAAGCGAAAGCTGCATTGTAGGGGCTTGCAAATAAATCTGCCTTAATTATTGCTCGATAGTATTGTGGTTAAATTGTATTTCTGCTTCTAAAAGCTAATGTGAGTTTTGAAACAAGAAACTTAGAGACAAAAAAAATCGGTTCTTAAACCATGTTATGACTGGCGTTGTTGCATAGATCATCCACCAGAGGGCACACTGCATTTACTCCACTATTCGCAACACAATTTTGGTTCTATTTTGCAAAGATAAAAAGAGTTCTTAAAAATTGAAGTATTTGGCATTGTGGTGGTGAGAGAACTAACCCTAACGCTCTTAATATGTAGACAAAACAAATGCACATTCTTTGTTGAGGGGAAAAAGCAACGTCATTTTTGATCAATGTCATTTTTTATATACAGATGGATCACTTTATTAGGTACATAGATATTAATGCAAATATCTAATCAGCCAATCAGTCACATGGCAGAAATTTAATGCATTCCAACCAATGATACAGAATGCGCAAAAAGTACCACTTAAGTGACTTAGAACGTGACATGGTTGTTGGTGCAAGACTGGTCTGAATATTTCATAAACTGCTGAAAATACAATCATCTGCTCAACAAATATGTTCTTATGCTTTTTTGTTACCTATTTTTAAGAAAGTTAAGATGTTTAAATAATATATTATGCAACTGTAGAACTGAAGACACCGTTTTGCACAAACACTTTGCATAAGACTACACTTCAGCATTTCAGTTTCTTTTCTTAACTAGGAACAAATCTTAAATAAGAAAACACTAGTGAATGTCATAGTCCTGTTAAAAACTAGATAAGTGTGTTTTAAGATCAAATTTCTTCATATGAAGGGTTAATGAATGCCCACTGTAATTAGGAAATGGGAGATGAAGTGGAAATGAAATCTGCCAAATTTCATAAATGTAAATGTGGTGGAACGGGGGATTCGCATCATGAATGTGCAGCCAACATAACTGCACCAACTGTGTGATTGCTATCATGTGAATATGGTCTAAAATTTCAGAGGAATGTTTCCAGCACTTTGTTGAATCCATGCCACAGAGAAATAAGGCAGTTCTGTATGCAAAAGGGGTAAAGGGGTCCAACCTGGTACTAGCATGGTTTTACCTGATAAAGTGGCTAGTGTACATATTTGTTCCTTAGCACGTGCTAAGGCCGTTCAATCATTCGACAACCGTTCGACAGAAACATGTGGGGTGGGGTAAAGCGAGAAGCCCAAAGTGAAAGTACACAATCAGGACCGGTGCGAGCCATTTGGGCGCCCTAGGCACAACAGCTTTGTTTTAAATATGTCGTTATTATGATCATTATGATTAAGGTGATTTTCCATTAACCAAATTTTTTTGGTACCTTCTCTGGCACTTGGTGCCCTATGCACAGTGTGTGATGTATGTTATGGAAGCGCTGGCCCTGAACACAATCATGGAGATTTTGCGTGCTGTTCTCCTTGTCATTATATCGATATGGTTTATACAATTACATATGTCTGCAGAAATGTTTGAGCGTCAATGTTTGATGCAACGCCAGTTTGCATGCTCTAAGACTGCTGCAAAGGAGAGCTCTCCTCAGAGCTCCATGTTACCCCACGGCTCATTTCTAGCACTGGCTATACACCTCTGTGTGTGTTGTGTAGTTAACCAAGCAATTATTTCCTATAATGTGTGACAAAGATGGGAACCCGTTAAATCCAAAAAGGTATTTTTATTGCAACTGGGTCGAATCGAGGTCGGGCTGCTTTCATACCTTAAACGAACCGTATCAGAGTTCGTTTGGAACTGAACCAAGACCACCTCTTCAGCTAGGTCTTAGTACGCTTGTTTGGTCCACACTTGAGTTTGGGTGCTTGCATTCACACCTGCCCAAAAGGTCCGAAGCAAGGGAGGAAACAAATTTGGGTTCGTTTTAAGCGAATTAAACAAGGCAGGTGTGAATACACCCTTAATGAACTACTGTTCTCATAGAAAGGTGTGAACATGTATTTTAAGTACTGTATTTTAGATTAAGAATTCCAAGTTCCCATTTGCGAGTGAATGCAGTATCGCCTCACGGCCCCCCAGCCTGCTATCACAGCATCGGGAGGTAGTTACAGGTTCAAAACGTCTGGGTCCAGTACATCAGACATGTTGCTTAGCATTAGATCTTTATCCCTGACCCCTATAGGGATTTTGATCTCCTCCCCCTTCCCCCACCCCCAAGTTTTAATCGTGACACGGTATTAAAGATTGGACCAGGCAAACCCCACCAACCTGCCGCGGCTTATCCGGACAGAGAGTCAGGTGTTTTTTCTTTGTGGTGTTATTATCCGCACACGCAAACACACACACGGGTGCGCACACACACACACACACATATACCCAGCGGGAGCTCTATATTAGGTGGCTTTTTGCATTTTTTTTCCTCCATTGAGAACCGTGTGCTGATTAAAAGAGCCAAATCTCTGGTTTGCAGCTCTGAAGTGCAAACCAGGTCCTCCCACCATCTCTCTCTCTCTCTCTCTCTCTCTCTCTCTGATTACTTCCAACTCTACCTCTCTACCTGATCCAGGGATTTCCAAGATTTTCACAATGTGGGTGAAGGGAAGGGAAAATAAAGCAACACAAGGGGAAAGAAACAAAGGGGTGGAATGGTACAATGATCTACACTGATGTATCAACCCAAAGTAAAGCGTTGATGAGAAATCATACATAGCGTAACGTCAATTTATATTGATCAAGAAGTCTGTTTTCATTAAAATAGAAGACTATTTTTCATATAAATACCTGGCTGAGCTTAGGAATAAAATGTAAAATGATAGTGTCATTGCTGTAATTGCTTTTTGTGATTTTATATAAATAAAAGTGATTTTGTTACATCAGCATATGATATTGTCTTATATCGATTGCTGGCTCCTGAAGTGAAGTGAATCAGAATCATATTGTAGACTTTGTGATATTGGCAGATGTTGAATTGTTGTCCACTGAAATCAATATAATATCAGAAAGTGATGAAGCTTGTTTTTTTACATACCTTGTAATGACATCACATCGGACAAAAAGTAGAAGGCCTTTAAAGAGGTGACCAAACTGGCCACTGTGGCTGTCAGTCACACTTGTCCCTAATCAAAGTGCTGCCCAGTCGGTTGATGTGTGGCCACAGAAACCCATCTGGGCAAAAATCAAAAATGTGCTCGATGGGATGGTGGCAGGACCACATAGCAAAAGGCTCTCTGGGGTCAAGGCCCAGCTGGCCAAGGCTCATTTAGAGAGAGAGAGAAATATATTACATTTGCATTTCTGGCATTAGCAGATACTCTTATCCAGAGAGACTTTGTCAATTAAAGGGACAGTCTCCCAGAGAGCAACTTGGGGTTAAGGGTCTTGCTCAGGGATCCAATGATGGTAGTGCCAGAAGTAGGATTTGAATGCATAACCTCTTGGTCCACAGATAAGTATCCCAACCACTATACCACCAGCATCCCCTAAGAAGAAAGACTGGACTCTCATTGGATTTGAAACCTGATCTGTAGGTTTGGTCATCTCGCAAGTCAGCTTTCTTGACTGAATGTTACAATGTATTGGCAGTTGGTATATATATATAGAGAGAGAGAGAGACTCCTGATCCCATCAACAGAATGAATAGTCTGTCATTGCATCACACTTCCTCACATGGTAAGCCCTCCATTCACCATTTTAGCTGCTAATCCCCTCTACACTGTCCCTCTATCTTGTTCTTTCTATCCCATAAACACATACACACACACAAACTCCCATGCTCACACATTTTGCACACAAAAATACCCCTCAATCACAGCCCATCAAAACCTCATGAGCTAAGATTAATTTGCACAGCCACCTCCCAAATCCTCCCTCTTGCTGTGCTCTGAACACACGTTCCTTTTCTCCTCTCGTTTTCCGTCTCCCTGGAGTCACGTTGCCTTCGTCAGAATGTCCCAATTAGGGCTACGTAAATGATGCTTGAAGGATGCCAGCCCTTTTTTTGGCCGGCTGCAGTTAATGCGTCAATTTTTTTTAAAAAAGATCGTGCAGCAGATTCCAAATCAGCTGCTAGTTTTCAAAGACCTAAGGCTTTGAAAGCGTGGGAGTACTTTAAATGATCAAAAAACAGAAAGGTGTTTTGTTCACTGGTGCAAAGTTCTGATGGCCACAGCAGCAGCAGCACTGCACACAAGCTCCCGAAGAGAAAACACACCGGCGCTATTCAGGAGAACACAAAACTCCCTAAATTACCGGTAATAGGAGAGATTTTAAAATATTGTTTGTCGCTGCTGCTGCTAAATGCACTCATTATTAAAGACACGAGTCGCCTGGCTGCTAAATTTAGTTCCTTTTAAATAAATAAGAAAATATTGAGGCTAGAATCTAAGCTTTTTCTACAGTGCCATTATAAGTATGTGTTTGTGTGAGGCCTTGTGTGCTGAGTTTTAGTTCTCTGTTAATTAATATTTCCCGATTTTAAGCACATTTCTATATGCAGTAAATACAATAGCTAACATTTTGTGAGAATATTTGTGATCAGTATATTTGACAATGTAAATTAAAGGAACTGTATGAATATTGATATCTCTAAAAGAAAATGAATCTTACAGATTGTGGCTCAAATTCGTTTTGGGGCATTTGGTAGTGTAATGGTTAGGGAGTTGGCCCTGTGATTGGATGATCTTCGGTTCAAGTCTCACACCAATAAATGTGTCACTGAGGTACTCATAAGAAAGATACCACCCCTAAGCACTGTGAACAAATAAACATGGCAAGAGCAAGTGTTCAAACAACAACTCTATTAACTGCTTCTGGCTTTAAAGAGGCTAAACAGGATGAAGACGTTAGTCACAATGACTGCACGCTGACTTTAGTGGAACCTATTACATTAACGTTTCCTGATATTTTTATTTTCAAACGTTGTATTAAAGCATATTCATATTATGGCACTCAATATACTGCCCAGACCTACTTGGACTCAAATGCATAAAGCATTTTATTAAGGACAAGGACTTGTAGCAGACGCATAGTCATACAAAAAGAATCAAAGAGCAGCAAACACATCCAACAAAGGTGATCTGACAATCAAAAAGATCAATAGGCAACAATAAGAAAGGCAAGATGAACATTGTAAGTCCCAAAAACAGGCAAAAAGCAGGCAAAATAAATCACTACAAAAAGAAGTCTCAGTATGCAATAACATTGGCACAAACTGGGCAAAGTTCTTAAAACTAGGGCTGGGTCATATGACCATAAATCAATCACAATTAATAGAACATTTTATCTCAATTATGACTAACACAAATGTTGTTTTCTTTTTAGCACTCATATTTCACTGACAAGGTTTGTGCTGTAAATATGTTCAACTATTAAATCTAGGTTTTGTTTTCAAAGAAAGTGAATGTCTTTTGATTTTTAAGGAATTAAAGAAAACACACACAGATGTAGTCATACCCAGTAGTATGTTTTAAAGGGGAGATAACAGTAATATACACTGGAGAAAGTATTAATAGAATTGTAAAAATGTAAAAAAAATAATAATAATAAATAATAAGAATAAGAATAAGAATAAGAAATCATGGTTATTATAATTACGTAGAGGTTGTGAACAGAATTGGATTAACTCTTGATTGCCCAGTCCTAGTAAAAATACTTCTCATACAGTCACTTCCAGATCAAAGTTCTAAAGAGACTGCAACCATCTAGTACTTGAAGACGTCACACAGCTGCTGTAAAGTCATCTGTACAATTTGACTTCTTCAAACATTAACAAGCTCCAATTAACCTGGCGTTTCAATCAAATCACGCTAAACTAGGCTTGGTGAGCGCTTCCTCGAAGCAATCAAAGATATTAAGCCACAGCGGTCAATTAGACAGCAATTTCTACAGAAATTTCACAGACAAATAAGGTAAAAAAAAAACCTTTTCATTTTTCACTCAAATACAGCCATATGGTGGTAAAATGCACACGCGGCGCTGCTTTATGGATTATACAAAAGTGTCTATTCACTTGGGCTGTAATCCTGTGATGTGGTAAACACACTGGAGGACGTTTGCGTTTTAAATAAAAAGCATCTGAAGTAGCCCGTGAATCATTCCGCTGCGGACATTGACATTTTTTGCAGTTATGTGTTCCGTGTACAATTAATTTCAAAAGCGCTGCAAAAAACAGTGTAGGTCAAGAAAGAACGATGGGTCAGATAGAGCTTCACAATGCATTACATTCACTAGTTATGATGTTCAGAACATCACAAGCTTGCTTTCATTAATTATTGTTCATTTATAAATGAATAAGTGAGGTGAATGTTCCATTATTGCAATGTTAATTCAAGGCTGCAGGTTCAAATGACACTGTGTTATGTCATTAAATGCCACTTGTGGGGAGACTGCAGGAAAGGGACAAAGTAAGCAGCCCCTCAGTGCAGCCTTTAGGATGAAGGGGGTCTCTTTTGGAATTCACCGGCTACCTAAGGAACCTTATTTTGGCTAAATTATTATTTCATGGCTAAATAATTTATTTATCTAGTTCCTTTCACACACTGGAAGGTACAAAGATGGGTATTTTCAACTACCATGTGTTTCTGATTGGTGTTGAATTCAGAGAAGTGGCATCTGATAGCTCATTGCATCACAACACGCTCTTGGCAGCTGCGACATGGAGTCGGACGATGAAGTCCAAATTCACAAACGTGAATCTGTATCAAAATGTATGACATATTTGAGTTTAACATATCTAGGCCGAAACCAAAATGCTTTCTGCTTCCAAAGTCATTACATTTTCAAACATTACGTTGATTTCATATTACTTTGAACATCATATTTCACATTTTAGCTCATTTTCTTTGAGTACCCTACAGCACAAATATATAGTATCACTGCATGAAACAGCTTTGATGTAGTTAGCTACTAGATCTCCGTAGCTTGTAGTGTAGCTAACTACTATACTGTAGCTTTGCAACTTTTAGAAGTAGTGTGTAGCTTCAAAACCTACAGTTTAAAATGAACTTTCCCAAGACTGTCATTATCAAAAGCTACTGATCCAGCTTAATTTTAGGCAAGAAATTCAAAAACTACATGATATTTGAATGTGTTTACTTGCTAAGTTATCTAGTTATCTAGATGCTAGTGCTAACCTTCTTTTCAGGGCTGACATTTGAAAATCCCTATTTTTGCTCATTTATTACTACTGAGGTAAAAGTTTCATTATTGATTCAAGGCTGAAGGATTAAATAACACAGTGAAGACGGTCTTGGAAATCCGCTGATTAAGCAAACAGCACTTTTGTGTAGTATTTTCTGCCTCCGCAAGTTGGATGTTGTCGATTTTGGGAAGGCGGCTGCTTTTTGAGGTTACTTATTTTGGAAGAATATGGGAGGCAGAGTAACATGTAGCAGTCACAGTGAAAGCAATCCCATAATGAAGTTCGTTAGATGAGAGCTGCAGTGGCACTGTAATTGAATCCTGGTCTGTAAGTCATTCTCTTCTAGTCAAAGCTTGCTCATCTTGACAACAAAAGTTCTGTGAATATTTGAATGTTGGAAAACATGGCAGATGCAAGCAGTACACCTTTTTATTGCTAGTTCAGATGCCAGTGCTATCTCTAATGTTAGTTTAAGGTAAGACATTAAGAACCTCAGGTGCATTCTTTAATTAGATTATTATAGTTTAGTTATTAATACTGTGGTAATTTATTCAAACTAAAACCTTCAGTATTAAGTTACCTCAGTATTAATGCTGGCCACAAATTGGTTGCGTGCTAACTTGAGCACTTCCACCTTCTACCATGGATTTATTGGAATAATGAGACAAGCAGCACACACATTTCTGTTTAAAGCAAGCTCTTATAGGCTCATTTTGTTGCCATACTTTAGACCTCTTCAGAGACACAGCCGCCTACTGGAATATAAAAATATGCTTATGATCAGTATATGCTCATTTATAATTCCTTCTTGAAGGCCTGGGCGCAGTAATATGTAAAGCTGCTTTGTGACGGTGTCTGTTGTAGAAACCACTATACAAATGAAACTGAATTTAATTAAATTACTTTTATTGATGCGCTTAGTTAAACTTTTTTCTAAACTACAAGTCACCACCGTGAAAGGTTGCAGCTGAAGCGTGTCACAAATGCTTTGCCTGTCAAGGTCCCTTTTTCACATAAAATGCTGGCCAATTTGTATGGTACCTTCTAAGGATGTGACATAAGTACAACAAGTATGTTCAACATAAATCTCTTCATCAGTGTTTGTACTTTCATGGCCAAGCATCTGTCCTGGTAAAAAATACCCCTGCAGGGGTATGACTCAGGATGCAAGACAATGCGGGAATTGTTCTTTTCTATTCTGTGCACCATTCCTTCAGGACATGAAAAGCCCATTTAAAAACAACAACAAAAAAGACTGAGTTTGCTTGGAAATGTGACCCAGGAACAGAAACAAGATATTAGGTCACTGTGACTAATCTTTGTGCTAACGGACGATAGGGCCGTGACTCATTCTTAATATTTTCAGCCAAGATGAAAACTAATAAAGTGGACCAAAGAATTTTTTTTTCTCGGGTTTACTCAATTTAGATTTTATTGGAGCTCGGGGGAAATGCAGCCGGTCGCTACCTGGGTTGCTTTCCATTTCCTTTGCTTCGATCAAACAAGGCCAGCAGAAGCAGAGAGTTGATCAAAGACAAACACAAATGCCACTTTGACACATGATGAGAGACAAAGCAAGGGAGGGGGAGAGAGATGGAGAAAGAGAGAGAGAGAGAGAGGGAGAGAGAGAAAGAAGCCACGATCCTGGCTGTGCCCCTCATTTTCCAGGACCATTAAGTTGGGAAGAGAAGAGATGCGGTCGTCAAGGCGACAGCTAGAGAAGAGGCAGCTGGGCGACGGATCAACAGCTGTTCATTTTCAGCCACATCTGGCAACAAGAGTGCTCGTCGCCATTCTGACTGAGCAGAGTGTGCCAGGACAACAAGAGAGAGAAAGAGAGAAAGTGAGTGATGGATGACTAAGGAGAAAAGACATGCAAGATATTTTGACTCAAGTCCAGTCAAATACTGCACCCCAGATGCAGAGAAACTGCTGAGACGCTGGACAAAAAGGTCCAACTGTTGTGAGCCATTTCAGGGTCCCTCATTTGCTGTCAATCCTGTTTTTTTTTGTGCTCTGAGCTTTTCAGGCTAGATCATCTCAGCCTTTTCTCTTTCCCCCTGGATACAGCATATGCTCTCCCTCCATCTGTCTCCCTCCTTCCATATTCCTTTTTTCTCCACCCCCCCCCCCCCCCCCCCCCCCCCCCCCCCCCCCCCCCCTTCCCCCGCCGCCTGATCAAAAATAAACCAGCAATCTGTCAAGCTGAGCTCCGGAGTAAGCTCCCCGTCCTACCTTATCCAAACTCACAAAGACATTGGTCGAGTCTCTCTCTATTGGGGTGGTGGAGATTGCTTAATGGTAAGATGTTTGCCTATGGACAAAGGTCATAAATTCAAATCTGACTCCAACCTACTGCCAGAACTACCTTCATCGAACCCCAAGATCCCCTTAAACCCAAGTCTCCCAAGAGAGGCTGCCCCAGTAATTACGAAAAACGTCAATTCTATGATTTACTGTGTGGCTTGCACTCTGTGATTTACTGTATGGCTTGCACTCTGTTTAAGCATGTCTAATTTTAAATCTGTATATTGTTAGATCCCTTTTTCTTTATTTTCTAATAATTTAGATTAATTACTTTTCTATTCTTTCAGACGTTTTACCTTAATTGTTCTAGTACCAAGCACCAAATTCCTTGTACATGCAACATACTTGGCAATAAACTTCATTCTGATTCTGAACTGTAGATCACTCTGGATAATAGCATCTCATGAATTCCGTGAACTGCCTCCATCAGGCCAGTTGAGGGTGACATCAGGAGACAGTCTGGCTTCACTGACCTTGTCGTTATTCTTCTCTGACCATTGTTCAGCCAAAAATATTCAGTTCACTAAGTAAAGACTGCGACCAAAGCTAAAATCCCTTCCAGCAAGGATCCCTTTAATCCTTCAACACCTTCTGAACCACTGAAAGAATTTGTTATTTTCCCTGATGGGGAAAAAAATCGAGTTTGTATGCTTACGTAATCTCAATTACATAAGCAACACCACCTCTTAGTAACTACAGTCAAATGTGACCCTCAACTTCATAGTTGACGAAACTGCGCTTTTCTACTCCCATCAAAAACAGTCCTCTCTTTGAGTTGCCTCTCCCCAAGTAAGTGCCCTCTTAGCAAGAAGGAAAAGGCCTCAAACTGCAGGCCCTTGGCAAAGGACGACCCACTCGATACAGCCTCCGCTGTGCTCATTTGTCCCTCATCAAGAAAACGAGGCCAAGTGAGAGGGAAGAAAAACAGATAAATAAATAAGTGGGGCAAATGGCGAAACCAGGCAGGGAAGCCCCAGACTTGCATTCAGGAACTTTGCGGCCCAAAGGAAGCTCCTTTTGTAAGACTAACAGCACCGAGATTTGCATGTGGTCCTCTTTTCGGACAGAGGAAGAGGCTCCGCCGCTTCAACTGCAAGTCATATTGAATGTTGATGTTATCTGAAGCTATTTATAGAGACGATTTCCTCCTTTTCCAGTCTCGAAACAATTGAGCCATCCGCCTACACATTTAGAAGGAGGGGCCTGAAAAAGATTTTATTTTAGATTTTGACCTGCTGGCAGGTTAATGAGTGAAAAAAACACTTTGCCGATCTGATAACTTCCCTGCGGTAAGACACTTCTTCATGATGGACGTTTACTGCTGGTTTTTGAGGCGATGACACGTTCAAAACACACCTTAAGTTGCTCTGTCAAGTTGCCAATGCAAAACGTTCAAAACCAAGTCCAAAAAATGTCAATTCTGCTAGTGTCCAGCTTAGGTTTTCATGTTTTCACTGTGGTATTAGAGCTGAGGTTTGCATAACTAGAGTGATACACAGAGAGCATGACTTTTCTAAATGAATATCCAATACATTGAGTGACCTATTGGGCCACTGTTGTGTAAGGTTTGCAAAAAAAAGTTATTTGTGCTTATGCCTAGTTGAAATCTGTGCCTTTTACAGTTTCCCCACTTGCTGAAACACAAAAATTGGCTCTTCTAGCACAAAACCAAAACACTGTCTGAAAAGCACGAAACCTAAGTCTAATTGGTGTTTTCAGACTAACTTACACTTCGGCCGAAAACCATGTTTGCCAACAAGTCAACTTGACAGAGCAACCTGTGTTTTGAATGCTCTGCTAAGTTTGTGTGAAATCCAGTCTAAGGCAGACACTGGTCCAAAAAAAACAGCTTGGCTGGCCAAACTACTTCCTCTAATAATTCTCAGAATCAGATTTCTGATGATCAGACAAATCAAGATTCACAGGAAGCATTTATCAGTAGGGAAGTTCCACCATTTTTTTTTTAAATTTTGCAATTTCACAGAAGTCCTCATGAGAGTACAATGGGTGGGGAACTGTCTGCATTCACTGGACCATGGCTGCTGGCTTTCAGAACAGGATCAAAGCTCAGAAATTGAAGGCTAAAAATTAAATGCAGAAACATTCTTTTGTGGGTTTCTATTATCTTCAGGTCAGCAAGGGCATGATGAGCTCTCACCAAAATCTAATTTCTGACTGATGTAGTGTGTGTGACTAAACTCACAGAACAATCAGGAGGTTACCAACGATTCAAACATCACAACATCTACCTGTTTGACCCTGTTTGCTAAAAGTATTCTAGGTCTTAACCTCAGCTGCTTTAAAAAAAAAAACGTGACTTGCACAATCTCTCCAAAACTCATGATGTGCACATGCATAACGGTGGTCAGTGGTTAGATGTGTTGCTGTTCCAGTAATTCACAACAGAAATGAGTCAGTTTGTACTGAATAGTTAGTAGAGAGATAGTAGAGACTTTAAGTGTCTTGCATGAGTAACTTGGGACTTATTGGTTGAAGTTTTGGAGATTTCAAGTCCTTGAGTCAAAGTCTCTGTTCATGTCCTGGAGTTTCGCTGGATTCTGGGTTCTGCTTGAGCAGTGCTAATCACAGTTTTCCCTTAGTGCTTAGGCTCAATTGGAACAACTTCCATTCTGTCAAGTTTTTACACACAGTTTGGAAAACTCACTTCAAACATTGCAAGCGTCAGCCATCTGGGTTCAATTCAAACTTCACAAGCAGACAATACACAAGCTATCAAAAATGCAGACAATATGATGGTATTACACTGGAAGGAATTAATTCAAAACTCTGCTACCATATTGGTTTAGACTATGACTACAAAATAATCAGGAAATGACGGCATTTACTATATAGGTCTTTTAGCAACACATTGGTGAGGGCAGATGCTCTTGGCCAGAGCCATTTTCTAATTTCAGTGACCGTAAGGTGAAAACAATCTTTGGTTTGAATTGTGTCTGAAAATTGTGTCTGAAAAGATGTGGAAAACCCCTGAAGCCAGTTTTACAACACTGTGGAGTTGTGCAGTTTTCACAGCTTCTCATGGTAGATCTAAATAGAGCAGGACTAAAACACAGCCTTCTTACACTACACTAACCAGCATAACATGACAGAAGCAGTTCCTAATATCTCCATTCCTTCACCACGGGTGGCTGTCGTTGACCCACCAAGTGTAAGTTTACCTATTTTGTGTTGCCATAAACTGTCAAATATGACATGTGCATGTTTAACCTGTTGTAAAGAACTCCAAATGATTAGTGATAACACACGGCTAATCTGTAAGAGCTAGCTCAGATGTGAATAACAGCGGTGGCGTAATGCACGGTAAAATGTAAGTTACCAAACTATCTGCTCTAATCTATCAACTCTCTTATTTTTTCTCTCTCGTTAGAGGCTCTGCAGTAGTGGGCGGTGCTTCAGGGCTTTAAGCTGACACGCCTACAGCATCCGAGCATACAAAGTACCGTTTGTATTTTCACCACTTTAAGACTTAATTTTACCTGTGTAGCAATGTTCATATTCGCTCAAAATTGACGAGGTGATTAGTGACAACTGTTTCTTTCATATAAGGAAATTTATGGATCTTGCTCAGGGAACCAATGATGGATTCAAACCCATGACTTCTTGGTTCAGAGGATTAAGTGTCCTAACCACTACAGAACAATATCACACTGCAAAGCATGTAAAGAACAGTTCATACACAGTAAGTAAGAGGTCCTAATACCAAAGGTTTAGTCAGTTCTGGCCTCCTCCTCATCCTCTTTGTTGTCTTTAAACTTGGCAGTTGTTAGGTTGCATTGTTGAAACTACACACCTCCAGACCCTATTTATTGTCACTGCAACTCTGCTTGGTGTGTTAATACTGAGCCTTAGAACTTTCACCTAGAAAACTGTGTGGTCTTTGGGTTTAGGTTTTGATGACTACACTGACATACACATGATTTTTCAGAATCCATATGCCAATGAATAAATTATTGGGCCTCGGTTACAGTATATGCAGGTTTGTAAAAAGGTTTCAAATATTGATGTGGAAAGGGGTTATTTTCTGCTTATGTTTAGCTGAAATCTTTGTGTTTGCAGTTTTTCTCAGGTCCCAAAACAGAAAAAAAATGGCCTCTTCTAGTACAAAACCAACAATCTTTTGTCATTCTTTACAATGCATTTCCCTAAGCATGAGCACAATTTTCTTTCCGCATACTGTATGTCAACGCTTAAAATGTGTTCAACAAAACCTGACTTTCTAAATCTCTGTCAGCAGTGTGTTCCTGTTATTTGTATAGTTATTGGTGAATTTCTGAATGATTTCTCTGAAAAAAATATTCAAAAGCTTTTGTGAGCAGTGTTTTGATAAATCTTTTATTAATTCCTCTGGCATGAAACACACATTTTTGATAGCTTGTGTATGTTATCTGATTGTCAAGTCTGAAACGAACTTAGATGTCAGATGTTTGCAACGTCACTTAAAATGGCATGTGATGATTTGAGAAAATGGAAATGGACTTGAAGTTCTGATAACTTCCTGATTGAATATGTAGGGCAATGAATGATTTATTGGGTGACTTTTGTGTAAAGACTTGTAGAAAAAGGTTCAAATATTGTCATGTGGAAAAGGGTGACTCAGTTTAGAGCTGGGGGAAATGCGTGTGTGTGGTTTAAGAAAGACAGTTTCTGCAATTGAAAAAAGCTCAAAAAGATTACGATCAAGTCATGGAAAAAAAGTCCAGGTGAGTAGTCGGTCGAGTGTAGGGTTTGAAACCTATTCTTCAGTAAAGAAGCGCTTCGGAGTGCAGTTTCTCTCCGAGATCTCAAACTGTGGAACAGGCTCCAGACTGAGAAGCATCGATCAGAGCAGCGTCCTCACATCTGAAGTGAGTTAAAATGCTTTGAAACTGCTCACCATCTTCTCCAGCTGCCTTTTTTCCAGTTGGGAAACTCCTTCGCAAGGTCTCCCTTATCTCAGTTCACACCTCCTCTTCACTTCTACCAAGTTCTGAACCTCACACACTCTCACATCACATCAGCTCATTAACGTGCTCTGCAGACACCTTCGCTGTCAGACTCACACCCCTTCCTTTCCTGTTTTTAGATTCCTCAACTAACAATGTCAGTCCCACCCAACTCTTTCAGACAAACTTGCAGCAAGCCTCCTCCATCAATACATCTCTCGCTCTTTCTCCTTTTCTCTTACTTGTCATGCTTTCATTTTCTCATTTCTTTCTTTTCCAGCTTCATCTCATCGCTACCCACCCCCGCCCCCCTTCACCCTGCTGATCACACTCAATCTCATCCATTCTTCCTTGATGGTGTCTGATTGACTGTCATTTTTCATCCCCCCCTCCACCTCTCACTCTCTCTCTCTCGTTCTCCCGTTTCCTCTCCAAGCCTTTTTTTTAACCATCTTCCCTCTTTAAGCTCCCTCGGTACGGCTTCCCTCGCTCCACTCTGTTCTCGCAGCGCCTCGTTCGCTCCTTCTTCCTCTTCGCTTTTCTCTGCCTTTTTCTTCCACCGCACCTGGGCCTCATTGAAGCCAGCTGAAAGGCCACAAAAGTTCATTCGACTCTTTTTTTCCGACGATTGGAGATGGGAGAAAGAAGCAAGGCGGTTATGAATATGCCGGCTGTCGAATCTCCTTTAACCAGTTGAAGCGGACACCAGTTTTGGCCGTTCTAAATGGCTCGGCGCACGGAATAATAAAGCCACACTTTCTGGCTCATTCCAGTAAGCTAATTAATTAGGCAACTCCTCAGTGGCAGCCCGTCCTCAACACACAAACATACACACACAGACACACACTCGTGTCTGGTTCCACTCAATGCCTCCAGAGTGCGAGTCGTGTCTAATCCTAATAGCTAGTGCTGTAGCTGCAGTCTGTTATGAAGTTATCAAACTCTTCCAGCTTACGGCACAAGATCTGGACCTTTTCGAGGAAGGGGATTTTACACCGTCGTAGTCAAAGTAAAAGTAGTCACTTAAAGCCTCCTGATGTGGACTCATGATAAGTCTCGATGTGATTTCCAACTGCTAATAATAATTTTATTAACAAGACCCATATGGTGCTGTTTCATAGGTATACAGGAACCATGGCATACCTAATCCATTCTGTGATGGCATGAAAGATGATCCCAATAATGATGTACGGATGCGAAATCTGGACCCTGAAGAAAGCTGACAGAAGAATAATTGACACATCTGAGCTTTGGTGTTGGAGAAGAATGCTAAGAACACCTTGGACAGCAAGAATAACCAACAAAGAAATCTTGAAGGCATCAATATCGTCAGATTCAAGTTCACTTGTTTTGGCCTTGTCATGTGATCAGACTCGTTGGAAAAAGCGCTGATGCACAGAATGGTCTGTGAAAGAAGTCAAAGAGCACGCTGGCTTGACACAGTAAAAACAGACGTCAATCTAAGAATGAAACAGATAAATATAGCGGTTAATGACAGAAGAACGTGGAGAGAAGTACCATACGAAATCATCAAGAGTCAAACACAAGCAATTGGATAGAACGAACAAGCTATTTTTTATAGTCTTGAGTTTTTAAAACTTGTTTAGCGGTGCTCTGAATACCACACCATAACTAACTTGTTAACGAAGTTCTGGTGCACGTAGCACAGATAGTTCCATCTGTTTCATGTCTACATTTTGACCAATCAGAAAGCAGAGCCCCGCACAGTTCCTGGTGCCAGTGAAAAAGTGATATGTGTGTATGTTGCAAATTTCATGTGTTGTAGGTGGTGCTGAGGTGTCCTGTCCCAACTGAAACCACAAAATCCTGTTTGAACAGTTGCATAAATGTGTGTGTGTGTATCATGTTTTTATGCATTGTGGGGACCTTTTTGGGGCTTTTTGTACCCTAAAATCATTGATATACATTTTTATGGCTTTGTGGGGACATTTGAGAGGTCCCCATGAAGATAAATGACTTAATAGAAAATGTGCATGTTTTATTTGAGAAGCTAAAAGAGGTAAAAGATGTGCGTTAGGTTACTGAGGTTAAGGTTAGGGTTATGGTTAGGATTAGCTGTAGAACTGTATATATCTAGTCATTAAGGGAGTCTATCCACAAAGATAGTTGTACAGGTTGTAGACTTGTTAACGTCTCAGTAGCTAAATTAACTTAACATAAATTCACACTGCATTGTCATTTTAAACCATGCATAAAACTGCATATTTCTGACTCCTCTGATGTTCAAGATCAATTCAAAAGAGAAATCCAGCGTGCCATATGAAAATATGTAGATCCATCAATCATCTCTGCTAAACTCAGCTAATCGTAATAAGCTGACATTTAGGGGACGTTCCTGTTAGTGATAAATGACTGTATCTGGTGGCTAAGGTTAATCAATATGATGATATTTATTGCGGCCGTCAAGCCTTTCTGAGCCGAAACATCAAGACGAGATCAGCAATGTGTACTAATTTCCTCTCAGTGATCATTTTAATTAGCAATAAGGCAAGTCCTGAACTCAAGAACATTACTATAATACAAGCTACAGTGCCGTTCTTTTTTCTGTCTTTTTTCATTATGTCTTTTATAATGTTTATGACTAGACTATGCACATCCAGCCTATGCTGCAGTTTGGCTACCAAAAAGGTTCAGTGTAAAGATTTTAAAACATGGCAGTACTTTTTATAATCAGAAAAAAATGGAAAAGACGCCTCGAGACAAACCACCTGCAAGACAAAATTGCTCAAAATTACCATTACTAGGAATAGATTTTTACTGTAATTTGACCTTGTTGCTGCTAAATACTTTTAATTATTATTAATGCTATAAGTCATTTTACTGCTACCTTAAATTTTGATTAAATGAGTGTTTGAGAAAAATATGACATTTGTAACTAGTATAAGTAAGTTAATTACAGGATAAAAAACATTGATGTACCAAAGAGAAAATTTGTAATTTGTAATCTGTATAGTTAAGTCACGATTTTTTGGGAAGTTACGACCAAAATACGATAGAACAATTACCAGTATAATTAAGTTAGTTAAGGGGCATATTGAATATTATACCAAAACACCACAGATAACTTTTGTCATTTTTAATCAGTATAATTAAGTATGTTATAGTGATTATTACTATTCTATTATTATTCTACTATATACTATGCTATATACTATTATTCTTTATTATTACAGGTTATATAATAAGGCACCTAAATTGTCAGTGTGATATTTTTAGAAGAAACTTAATCACTTAGATGAATCAACTATTCAATAAAAAAATCCTTAGTGGCACCCCGTCTCTGAAATTACATGCCGTGAAGATGATCCGAAATATTGCAGTATTCTCCTTCCTATAGTGCCCAACTCAACTGTCACTGTCCCATTAAGAATAGGGCCATCTCACTTCACACACCGTCACAGAACAGACGTCTCTCGGCGCGACATTCCTGCTCATTACGGCCGAATAAAGTGGTGTCACTAATGGAACCCAGTCGACTGCGACTGATACGACAGTGGCTCGGAAGTGCGCAGACACGGAAAAGTTGGCAGCAAAGAAAAAAAATCACTTCTTTCCCTTATTTCCAACGTTCTCCAGCATATTTGTTATGTATTAAATATTATACATAAGGCTGGGCAATGTAACCGCAAACGAATATCATGTTTAATCAAAACTTTTGCTTCATATTTTTGTTTTCTGCCCTCATCGTTAAAGGTTTGTACTGTAAATGTGCACAAATATATTTCATTCATTATCCGAACCACTTAATACCAACTGGGGTCGCGGGGGGAACAGAGCCTATCCCAGGATCTTTGGGGCGCAAGGCAGGGAACAACCCTGGGTAGGCGCTAACACACCACAGGGGACACACTTTCACACTCACATTCACACCTTACGGGGCCAATTTAGAGTCGCCAATTAATATGTTTGCATGCTTTTGGACTGTGGGAGGAAACCAGAGCTCCTGGAGAAAACACGCGAACACAGGGAGAGCATGCAAACTCCACACAGAAAGGCCCCATGGCCGACTTGGGGTTTGAATCCAGGACCTTCTTTCTGGGAGGCGGCCTCGCTAAGCACTGCGCCATTGTACCGCTCTGCACAAATATTAAAGTAGGAATATTTTTTCCTAATGAAACGGTGAATATCTTTAAGATTTTAAAACACAGATCGATACTTGTAGTGTAGTCACGTGGCAACACACATGGTAGTATGGTTTTAAAGGAGCAGTATAGTACATGAACACACAGTCGGGAAAGTCTGTTCATTTTCGATAAATTGCAAAGTCGAAGCCTATATATATTTACTTCTCATATATGGTTTTCCTATTCTCCTCTAGGGTTATGTCGTGCAGTGGACTGGTGGCCAATTAGCGATTTATTTACAGCTGTTAATGGCTGACGAAGACTTGTGTCCAACTGTGTAGCGCCGCAGATGGTTAAAATCCTCCCATGTTGTAAGAAAAGCTCAGATGCTGACACTGCTGCGCTGCCATTATGCAGCAATGTGACAGTGTCGGCATGTGTGTGGGAGTTTGAGCTTGATCGGATGCTGTTATGACCAGCCTAACAAGCCTGTTAGCATCAGTGTTCATGTGGGTGCATGTGTGTGTGTGTGTGTATGCGTGTTGTACAAACTGGGGTCAACAGCAACAGTGGGGGTCGCTGTATGGGTCGTAACGGGACACATTAGATGACAGCGGCATGTTCGGATGACCCTGTGTTTGCTGTTCACATAATCAGAGGCCACTTAAGTTCTCATTAGATTTTGCTTCTCAGTTTTCAAAGTTCATCATCATTGTCGTATTGGTCTGTTGCAGGAAATTTCATGACTATGAACTATTGAGCAGAAGCGAAAAGAAAGATCCTAAGTCAGAGCTTAATCCCAGTGTGCGAAAAGTAAGCACAGAGACTCACAGTCTGATCCTAGATGAGCACTCGGATCCAGCGTAAATGTTTATTAACCTCAGCTAATCATCTCCTTTTCCTCAGGGATGGCAAGGAAAAGAATTGACGGCTCAATATGGCAACCTTTTTCATTTACCTTTTCTGTTTGTTCCCAGTTCTCATCATCATCATGATCATGATCATCATCATCATCATCATATTGGTCTTCTATACTAGAAGTTTGGTTGGGTCTGAAGATTTGTTCAAAGCAACGGGTTCCACATGTTAAAGCAACTCAAACAACTGAACATTAGAATATCTTTTAATTATATACTTTTTTTTATTTATGACCACCTTTTTAACCACCTTGGTACTATGAAAACAAAACCCAGTAACTGCTCTGTCCAGCCAATGATAGAGTTGGATTTTTAGCCAGTGAATATGTTAGAGGTAAAGCGATGTTGTCCATATTTAGTTAGGGATGCACCAAACCAATACTGATGTCGAACATTGGTTCGATACTGACTCATATTTGTGGATTGTGATTTCATTAAATCACTTGTTTAAACTAGTCATGTAAATTGTGATTTAACTTGATTTGCATTACATTTAGACGTATAGTGTTTACTTTTGTCTTAGTATTTATCACATTGTTTTATACTAGAATTGTCATTCCTGGCCAATTTGGTGCTGTATTGAAATTGTTACACTCAATTTGTTGAGATATCTGGTATTATTTTTAAGCACAAATTAATAAATAAATGTATATATTTGTTTTTTGACAATATTTTTGTAGTTTAGCATTTTAAAAAAATGCGCAATTCTGAATATAGGTTTGAGCACAGTACAGTTTCATTGTGTTTCAAGGCTAAGTTGACATTTCTTTTACTTGAATTTTTCATATGACTTCATGTTCTTGAGATAAAAGGTTATTGTCAGTCATTCCAAATAGGCCAAGATGTGTTGCGGAGTGAATATTGAGTTCTAAATCGGTAGACTTCTCCTATGAAACATGTTTAAAGATATGTTAATCTATCCCACAGGCATCGCAGCTTTCTTTTTGCATTTCCCATCTCCCATATTGCTTCTCTGTATTGACAGATTAAAGGAAACTGCATTACCCTAAAGTATAAACCTTAGGCACAGTTCAAAATGTGCCAGTCCATATAATAATCATACATTTCATATTAATAAAAATTCTTTCGAAATTAGGCTTCAGTCAAGTATTAAACTGCCAAGTCAGTGGCTGTATCATGAGGTTTCCATTTGCAGTGTAGGCAAGAATGTAAAATTATTCAGAGTTGAAAGAAACCCCTCTGAACGGCTGCCTCTTTTTTCCTATCCTTTTTTTAAGAAACATTGCATACAATTATCAGCTTCACGAGACGGCATGCAAACATCGCTGACATTTCATCCCTGCTTATACAATGTTGTAAGGAAATATGACGGCGCTGTCGAGCTCCAGCGACTTGGCCCAGGCCCCAGTAATATAAATGTTGCAGAGCAGTTGCCAGGTTCCGACGTTAATGGCTTAGAACAAGGCTAATGTTTTCAGTCGAGGAGATTCACGAAAACAAAGTTCAGCATGCTAATCCTTAACAGAACGAAAGTGTGTTCCAGAAAACTGGTCTTAAAGGAGACAACCTCTGAGTTTGAACCTTAAACACCTGGTGTTATTTACCGTGACTGATGTTAACCTTCACATATCACTGTGAGTCATGGAGAATTCAGCAGTACAAGGTTAGAGTTTTTCAACAGAAACTTTGAATTGAGTACATGAAATTTTAGCTATAAATCCAAAGGAGAGTTTGTGTTCACACAAGCTAGTGTTAACAGAGGTGGTTAGCTTAGCATTATTACCCTTACTGATTAGAAATAAACAGCAGCTGAATTAAACAATTGGATAACAGACAGTCAGACTGGGTCCAACAAGTGAGTTGGGATTTGTTGTTTGAACTTTTGATATGTTTTCATTTAATCGAATAATATATGGTTTGCCTGTGTTGATTTACACACAATGGCTCATATCACTCTCTATAAAATTACTATAAAAACCGTCTAATCTGGGGTGCGTTTCCTAACTATGTTAGCAACTAACGTAGTATACATTAGCAACTAACACAGTGTTGCTAACATAGTTAGCAAAACGTTAGCAACTATATTTTTGGGAAACGCACCCCTGGTCATCTAACATGTTCTAAATGTGGGAAAAGGCTTAAATATTTTAGGCAAAGTTATCCTGTTAAGATGAACCAATTAAAGCTACTATAATATGTTTCCATTCGTTTTTTTTCTCAGCATTTAACTGCTATTCTGGGGTGACCGGACATCCTCTTTTCCCCAGACATGTCCTCTTTTTGAGACCTGGAAATTGCGTCCAGCTGGGGTTTTAGAATTGCCCGGGATCTGTAAATGTGAATTACAGGGACGAAGCGTCTATCTTCACACTTCAACACCTTTTTTGACAATTTATTTAAATCAAATAACTCTAATGGCAGCCGCGTCCCAAACCACTGGCAGCTCGCAGATTCGGACGCAACCTGTGTGTCGTCTAGGGCTGGGAGTCACTTTAATAAAGAACCGATTCCTCGATTCAAAGTAGCTAAGAACTAAGAATCGACTCCAGTCAAATATCTAGCAGTTCATCAAGTAACATTACAAACTAAATTCTCATTTTACCATAAATATTCAAATGAAGATACAGTACACGATGATGTCTCTGCATGACTATAATATCATGTAGAACGATATTTTTAATATTCCAGTGCAATGTAGTTTTCAATTAGTCAGTTAGTAACTTGCCCAGTATTGATGACAATAAAGTTTCTTTTGACTTTGAATTACAAAATGGAGGAATATACATCTATATTTTTGGTTTAAAAATGTGTTGGCTAAAATCGTCTGGGCCCGAAGCTAAGTGTCCTCTTTTTCACTAATTTAAATCTAGTCACCCTAGCTATTCTCCACCAAAAAATATCCAATTTGATCATGAGATCATTTCTAAAGTGATATAATAATCTTGCAATGTTAAAATATTCTTAAATACTCAACCATTACATTTTTACTGTTTCTTTTTACTGATTGTGAATACATCTTACTGGCATTCTCTTCCCAAAAAATGGCTAGATATGTCATAAGACATGTCTGAAGTGATCAGTAAATCTTCAGGAATGTTAAGATGTTCTTAAGTATAATTTAGAGACAGACAAATTAAAGCATATTCTGCATGTTGCATTGTGTTACTACGCTTCCACCGATGTTTAGTATTTGTAGTGGGATTCTCTACCAAAGATTGGTTAATTTGCTCATCAAACACGTCTTTAGAGATTAGAAAACCTTAAGGAGCAGGCTTAAACATGCTTTTACACCAAGCTATCCTTTTAAATTGTGTTTTGAGTCCTCAGAGATGGCTTTGATGCCAACTAATTTAAGTTGAGCTTTGAACGCTTGAATAATCTGACCAGCGTTAAGCAGCAAATTAATAGGGGTGTAAATCAAACATTCCATCACGATAGGATATTACATTGATTGAAAGGAGAACGATTCAGTGTCTGACAATACCACAAACTACGATACGATACAACTTTGCATTTGCATCTGTTTCACAATTCACAGATTTGATCACAATACGATTTTGTATTGATTCAATGGACAACGGTTCGACGTCTGCCAACATGACAAGTTTTTTCATACGATTTTGATTAAATTCAATTCAGGAGCCAGCGATCGCTATGAGACAATATCATATGGTGAGTTAAGACAATCACTTCCATTCATATCAAATGACAAAAATATCATTTGACATTTTTATTCCTGAGCTCAACCTTTACTTTTCATAAAGCTCCTGTTCAGTGTAAAGTGATGTTACAATATGTATGATATATGATTAATGTTGTTGTTTTTTTAATCAATACTATAAGCTCACTAAAGTCAAGTATCAATTAAGTCAACTAAGTCAATGTATCGGTAAACCACTACAATCTTCAATCACAAACTAGCTTAGTACTGAGCTGTATTCCAGCTGTGTTTTCGCTGGCACATTTTGGCCTTGCAATGAAGTGAGAAAGAGGCCTGGAAGCTTACGCCGAGGTTCAACTACAAATCTTTCTCTCCGTTATCTCGCCCCCCACCCCCAACCCTTATCGCCATGACACGACCACAATGGCAAATATGCTCATTAGCTTTTAAGCTAATGTCTGCCCCTCCCCTTATCTCTTTCAATCCTTATTTCTCTATCTTCTCCCTCCCTCCTTCCACCCCGAGCTGCTGGCATGCCCAAAGAGCCTTCCTCCATCCACCCCCCTCCTCTCTCTATGTGAATTAATAAATGGAGGGAGGCGTAGAGGAAAAGTAGGGCACTTCAACCTGGGACACGTATTTGCAGCCAATACCAGGAACAGACAGAAAGAGAGAGTGAGGGAGAGAGAGAAAGAAAGAAAGAGAGAGAAATTTCTAAAACACACACAACACAAGAGAGAGAGGAAAGGGGCAAAAAGGGTCAGGGTAGGAGAAAGGATAGATTAGTGTTGGAGATAGACCATCAGAAACGCGAATGAGAAAAAAAAAATGACGAACTGGTATTGGGAGAGCCAGACAAAGGGGAATAAATAGAAAGAGAGAGGGACAAAGAGGCAGACACTGGAAAGGGAGGGAGGGAGGGAGGGAGGGAGAGAGCCTCACCATAGATATGATGAAGGAGACACAGCAATAAAGAGGAGGCAGAAAGAAAATAATACAGAGAGAGAGAGAGGGGGAGAGAGAGAGAGAGAGAGAGAGAGAGAGAGAGAGAGAGAGGGGCCAGATATATGGAAAAGAAAGATTCAAGCCGTGTGAACGCAAGGCCAGTGGATGTGTGTGTGTGTGTGTGTGTGCAGCAGAGGAAGTGAGAGACACACGGAGAGAAGCAGGGGCATGACGGCAGCCGCGATTACAGCTATGACACTCCCCGATTAAACACACATTTAAATAGACACCGCCTGGGGAGCGGAGCAGGAGCAGGATGGAGGGAGGGAGGGAGGGAGGGAATGAGGGAGAACAGCTCCTCTCCACAGAGCCACCGCACTTCCGCCTGCATGGATTATTCATGCTGGTCTTCATGGACAAATGGCTCTTTTTTGTGTGGGTATTAGAGTTGGTTATCAGGTTCATCTTCCTCTCTTTCTCTCAGCTTTCATTTTTCAATCTCTCTCTCTCCTTCTCTCTCCTGCACTTACTCATGAGCTGGACTTTATAGAAAGCGTTTCCCTCATTTCTCTTACTCTCTCTTTCTATGCCACTCTTAGGTACGACTCTTACCTCTGCCTACCACACTCTATAGTGACATTCTGTTTTTCTTTCTTTCACACCTTATTCCTGGTGTGGTTCTATTCTTCATTCTTCTCTTTCTTCATCCCTCACCTCCTCTTTCTTTCTATCTCTCTGTATCCATTTCTCTCAGTCTTTCTTATTCGGTATTGTTCTGTTTCCCACACCATATTGATAGTGAGGTCTTGTTTTCTACGTTTCACTCTTCTCTCTCTCCCTTCCCCCACTTCTCTCTTTTCCTCTCTCTCTCTATCATTTCTCTCTGTTATTCATCTCTTATTCCTTACTGTTTTGTCTCCCACACCATGTGTATAAGTCTCTCTCATCATATCTATAGTCAGGTTTTCTACTTTTCATTCTTCTCTCTCTTCCCCTCTTTCTCTCTGTTCATCTCTCTGTAACTTTTTCTCTGTCTCTCTTATTCTTTACTCTTTTGTCACAAATCACATATAGAGTGATCATATATAGAATGTTTTCTCTTTCACAGTGAGACCACGTCTATAATGAGATTTTGTTTTCTATTTTTCATTCTTCTTCTCTCTCTCTTTCTCTCTTTCTCTCTCTGTCTCTCTCTCTCTCTCTCTGCTTTATTTTCTCTCTTCCTAATTTATTCTTTACTGTTCTGTCTCCCAAACCATGCATAGTGATTCTCTCTCTCTTACACACACACACACACACACACAGCCTGCAGATATTTCCCTGCTGCACAATGATTTGGCATTGCAGGGCCTTTTGATGATGATGATGATGATGATGATGATGGTTTAATGAATTGTTTACAAACCTTCCCGACAGTCAGCAGGAGTGTGAAAAAAAGTGAAACTAGAGGAGCGGACTCAAAAAATAAAATTGAGGGAGGGGGGAAAAAGTTTGAGTCCTTCAGTGTCCTACGCTGCTTTTAAATCTGGTTTCGTTTAAATTCTGGAAAGAGAGAGGGAGAGGGAGGGAGGGAGAAAGAGAGAGAAAAGGGGGAAGAGAAGAGAGGGTGTTCATAGGGGGAAGTCGTGATTTGCTGGGCATCGAATGTGGAAGCATGCCCAGAACGACCCCCTCTACTCCTCTGTCTTTCTCTCGTTCCAATCCATCTCTCTCTCTCTACACACCCCACAAATCTCGCACACGGAGCAATTTATGCTGGGCACTGCTGCAGGAGCAAGAGGCCTGTATTGGGTAAAGAAAAAAGAAAGAAAAAAGGGCTTGTGTTTTTGGGCAAAGAGACTCCTGACCACATTTGGGGCCCTCCAGGAGATTACAAGCTAGACGGGTAACTAGACAATTCCTGACAATTCGGGCAATTCCTGAAGAAACTGTGATTTGCTGTGTACAGAAAATGTACAAAGGGTGAAAAGTTTTCTAAAAAGAGAAATAATAAAGGCTGTTTATAGCTGTTTCTACTGAGTATAGTCAAGCTAGCTGTTAAACTGTTCAACTGTGAGCTGTTGGATTAAAGTAAAGCTCCGATTAGGAACAAGGTAACCACAGGAAAAGTAATAGCACAGTCCTCCTTAACAAAGACACTCCCTTGTGGCCAAAATATGCAGTGACAACCGTAATATTGCCGTTCCCATGTGGGCAAAATAGGGCACAACAACGTTAATGGAGCTGGCCCCTTTTGGCCAATATAGGTAATGACTGTCCTTAACGGAGAACACTCCTTTTCGTGTGCCCCAGGTGGTCAAAATAGAAAATGAAAGTTTTAACGGTGGTGCTCCTTTTTGGATAAATTAGGGAATGACAGGCTTAATGGTGGACCAACATTTTGGCCAAGAGAGGCCAAGATGTGCCAAGACAGCCTCAATGGTGGGCCCCTTGTAGCCAAAATCCGGAATGACAGTCTAAATGGTGGCATCCCGTTTTGGACTACATAGGGAATAACAACATCAGTGGAGGCGGGCACCCCCTTTTTAGGCTAAATAGGAACAAATATCTTACACTGGGACACCCCTTGTGGCCAAAATGCAGAATGACAACTTTTATGGCCAGAAAAAGAAGAGGAAAAAGAGGGCTTCAGTTGGGCTGGCAAGAAACTTACAATAGCCTCCACAGTCTCCACGATGAACACGTTAAGCCATGAGTGTTGTCTCTGAGACAAAAACTGGAAGTAGTTTTAGAGGACAAAAAAGTGTGAAGAGGAGGGAAAGGTGAAGAGTACAACGTGTTTGCCAGTGAGAATGAGAGGGGTAGTGATGGAGAGGGGAGTGGAAGAGTTTGTGTTTATAGGAAGGGGCAAAGCTAAACACCAGGGCAGATAAGCTAAAGTTAGGCTTTTAAAGTCCTTGTTATCTCTCCTTTCCTGGTCGCCTACATTGATAACCTCCCTTCTGCATACACACACACACACACACACACACAAACACACACAGATACACACACACAGACTGAGGCTCCCAGACTCTGTCAGACTGAAAATAATGTTCTTTGTTGCCTTTTCCCTGCAATTCTCTCTCTCTCTCTCTCTCACACACACACACAGACACACACACCCCTTTTTCCATTTGCCCATTTTCTCCCAAGCCATCATGTCATGGACAGCCTGCAATTGGACAAATCCTGTCTCGCTGTGATGCGGTGATGCTCCATTTGCTTATTCTCACTCTGCTCCTCGTCTCTGCCTTTTCCCTCCTTTTTACGACTGGCCTCTCTGTCTCTCTCTATCTTTCTTTATCACTCTCTCGTTTTCTTCTCTCTCTCTCTCTCTCTCTCCTCGTTCCTCACATTTGCCGCCTGCTCTTACGCGTCCTCACGGTGCTGTGACCTCTGTTGGTGTCCAGGCGGATAGCGTGCCCATCTCCCCTTCTGTCTGCCCTCTTCCTCCTCCTCCCCCCCCACCACCATCCCCTTCTTTCTCTCTTCTTATTTTCTGCTCTCGCCAGACCTGTCTGCCTCTCACTCAATGAGCTTCCATTAGCCCTGATAGCAGCTCTTAGTGAGGCCTTATCATGACGTACAGAGCGTGAAAGAGAACCAGAAGGACAGAGAGCCTCTGGACAGAGCTGAGACTGTATACCGCATTGATAATTACCTATACAGGACTCGAGTGAAGTCCCAATTTATCCCCATTTTGGGCCCAATTTGTTCCTGCTGTAATTTACACCTGCTGCTATAATGTGTTCTAACAATTCAATTCAGAGGAAGTATTAGATCTTGATATTTTAAAAATGCTCTTAAAAAATGAATTCGAACACGATCTTTATTGCTACTGTTTTTATTCATTCTCTGTTACATTTGAATAATCTATAAAACAACATGAAAAAGTTGCATGCAACTTACTGTAATAAATTAGGTCAATAATACAATAAATAAGTCCTTATTGCACCATATGGCAGTTTCCTAACATGCATCATTACAGTTTCTACCAAACATTCACATCCCAGGAGGCGCAATGTCAAGAAAGAGAAATGAAATCCAACACGTCATGCTACAACTCTTTTTGGTGCTTGATACAAAAGGAAAACTCACCCGGATTTCATTTTTCATGACTAATCTACGAGAGAAGTCGGTTTGATAGAACATCATTTGCACAGATTTAAGGCTTCCTGGATAAACTTCAAAAAAGGATGGTTCAGATACAAAGATAAAATCTTTAGGGTCGATTATTTATTTTCAATTCAATTTATTCCAAATAGGTTTGTTCAAGTACTTCGATGAAAATATACTGTATATATACTGTATATATGTCACTTAGCCACGTCTGCATCACAATGCATTAATTATGCGATTAATTTTAACACCCCTTATATTACTACACATCATAGAATAAGTCAATTTTGTCAATTATGTGTAAAACCCTTATACAATTTTATCATTATTCCAATAACTTTGTTCAATATTTTTCAGTCAGTCAACTGTCAGTAGTTGACAGTCCTCAGGTGACTCCACTAATGACAGAAAAGTCACTGAATATGTGTCAAGTAGGATTTGCATTTTACTTTCATAGAAAAAAAAATATTTGTAAAGATAAGTTTGTTAATAAATTAATTAAACAAGTTGTCAAATTAGCTCTACCACATGTACATTCGAATCTCAAAAGAATGTAACTGAATGTTGACTTCAGTGATCCCTTGAACTAAGCATTTCAAGAGTCACAACCGAAGCAGACAAGACTGACTGAGTCTGTGTTTCATTTGCCCTAATCTGCTGCATCTTACCTGTGTCTGTTTGTCTGCATCTCACATCTGTTAGTGATCTGTTTGTATTGCCATTCGTGTTTTGGCATAATAATGTCTATGTTATGTCTAATGTCTGAATAAAGACCATTTGGGCATTTCTGATTGTTGAAGTTGGTAAATCATGTATTTGTATCGTGTCTTTTATCTCACATCTTATTTTTCACAAATATCTTTACTGGAAATGTCTTTATTAAATGTCCAGGTCATGCTGGAAGACTGCAATCTCATTTTTTGCAAATAACTTGATTGGAAATATATAGTCACCAAAGTTTTAATCTTTTCTGTATCAAAAGATATATGTTGTATAACTTTTAGTCAAAAAACATGACGAGTTGGGGGTGGTTGGAGGATCCTCGTCTGTGGACCAATAGGTTGTAGATTCAAATCCCATCCTACTGCTGGAACTACCACCTTTAGGCACCTGAACAAAACCCTAAGTAAGCCCAAAAAGCTCCAAGCAGACTGTAACTGTAATTAGGAAACAGAAGTGGCTCTTGGTAAAACCATCTCGTAAATCTCTCAAATGTCTATGACTAGGAGCTGTACCAAACAGATTATACACATTATATCAATCAGCACAAAAGATTTTAACAAATCTTTTCCATATGGTCTGTTACATCTGCAGTTTTGTTTTTCTCCAAACCAGCAGAGAGATGACAGTAAGCATAAAGCCCGTGCTGGCAAATGCTTCTTTCTCCCAGACTACCTACGCAAGCAAATCTTCAGAACACCAACATTGTAGATTTACATTTTTGCAGGAGGTGGAAGAGAACTTTGAAACGAGTTCGTTCAACGGGATGCGGGGAGACGAGTGGAGACGCGTAAAAGGTGCAGATGTAAACGCTTGTGGGATTCAGGCCGATCAGATGTGAAAAATGACTGATGTAAATGCGAACATTTTCTGTGTTCTGCTTCCACTGCTGAACATGGGAGAGAAACCCGTTGTGCACAAAGTCAGCATCTGTGACATTGTACTGGCTTTCTGTTGCTTAAAGTTATTTGGAGAGAGAGTCTCTTGAGCGTCGGTGCTGAAGGAGGTTGGCGTTCACTGCTCGGTTATCGTGTAGCGGGTTTGGTTTGTATTGAATGTAACTTGGCAAGCTTGTCAAACCTCCTTGAGACATTTTCTTTAAACCAGATACACACTAAGACAACTGGAGAAAACTCGCAGCAACAAACGCATGGTTGGATCAAATCGATTGTGACAATTAGATGATTTTAGGCATCGATGAATTTTGGGGTGGCTACAGCGGCCTGGAAATAAATGTGTGAAAAAAAAAACTTTTACCCTTTCATGCACCTGTCCACTTCAGTCTTCAGCTGAGCATGCACAATAAAAAGTCGAATCTATGAGTAAATTCATGCATGAATGGGTAATGCTTCATAAACCACAATTCTCAGGTCATGACAGAAATGTCATTTAAAAAGTGTCAAGGATTATTTGATTTTGATGTACATTTGACATGTACATTTATGGCATTTAGACGCTCTTTACCCTCGAGCTACTTAAGTATCTAGTTCAGAGTCCAAAGCAACGCTTTAAAAACGATGTTTCTCAACAACGATACTCCACAAACAACAGAAATGTCACTGAAATGGTGTCAAGGATGTGCTTCTTATTTTACTAGAAAAAAATTCTAAAGATGAACTTGTTGCTAAATGAATTCATCAAAGCATATTTGAAACTAAACTATTCAAAAAACCAGCTGAAAATCCAGCTGAAAGTTGACTTCAGTGACCACTTGTTCAAAGCATTACGACAGGCGATTATCCTTCCTCTAGGCTCCAGCTCAACGAATTCAACAAGCCAATTTGGCCTATTCTTAACTGTTAGCCTATTCTTAGGCCCTATTCACACGGGCATTAGAATCTTGGATAAATTAACACGCTCTGAACGCCCTACGAGTTTTTGTTGCATTTTGTAGCTGCGCTTGATTGACTTTAGTGAGGCATTACATTGGCATTCGTTTGACACTGTTTAACGCCAACCTGCAGCCCAAGTTCTGTCGCACAGGAAGGAAATTAGTCTCTGTGCTGCTGCACAGTTGGTTTGACACAATGGCGTCACATGGAATGGGAGTATATCTTGTATATTGTTTAAAATAATTAAAAATAACATGTAGATACATCTAAAGTTAAGTATATAAAAAACAAGTTGTAGCACATGAAGGACAGTCTTTGTGCTGCACAGTTGGATCACCCACTGAAGCACACAATAGGAATATTAAACTAACTTAACAGAATCATGGGATATATTTGGTCCTCCAGAATGTCATATAAACACAACAGCGACATTTTCTTTGCGCTCGTCTGGATTTCGGCAGATATTGGCGCCAGGAAAACGTTGCATGCAGCATTTATTTGACGCCATGCGAACGCGCAGCCGACCGAACACAGGTCACGAACACCCGTGTGGACGCTCTGATTTGGTCCAATGAGCAGAAAATAAGTCAGCGCTCAGTCCATGCTCATCTGATCCCACGAACGCCAGAATATGACCCGATTCAGACGTCCACGTGGACTAGGCCTTAACTATTATAAAAGACTGAAGAAAATACTGACGTTGGTATCAATGATCACTTCCTCACATCACCACTGAGGCAGACATGACTGCAGATGTAACTGTAATATGCTTTAGTTTTATTAATGTATTTATGCTCAGTGATTTGTATCTTTTCTATCTGTTGATCATGCCTTCATCAATTCTGAGACGTTAGCATCTATACAACAACTAATTTGCTAATTTGCTAACATCTGTGTTGGTGATTATAAGAATTGGGGAGTGAAGACTAAGGGTCTGATCCAGAGATCAGCACTGAAGTTTACGACTTCGACTCGAGTCATAGTTGACTTCAGACTTGATTACAGGTCATAACAAGTCTCCAATGGTGTTGGGACCCACCACAAGAAAGAAGGCTGAAATACAGTATGTGTTTGCCCTGTACTTTCGTAAGAATAAATAGCCCACTACACTGTGTGGGGGTCAGCATGCAGAACGCTGTGGCTTTCAGTCTTTTTCTGAGTGTTGTTTTCTCAAAACATGCTGAATTGGTAAAAAAAAAAAAAACCCACACCTCTCTATACCCAACCGTGCTATACACACTGTCAGGACAGGCAGCGGAAATGGCTTCAGATACCCACACTGGAAACCAGTTGACATTTCTTCAGAACTTTGGCAACTTGTTGCAGAGATTTACTGGATTTTTTTTTTAATTAGAAAATCAATAGATTGTAAAATCATATCTGCTGTTTACACTCCTAAAATTCAAGTTTACACCTGTGTCCTTTATGCATCTCCTTGTTGTCAAGTTTACCAGTGCTGTTCAGATTTGGTTACTAACTACGTCACTTATGCTGGGCGGTGAAAGAGCCCCAAGCACAGATATTACATCAGTTTCTGTCGTCTAGTGCTTTCTTTGAACTGCATCTTTCTGCCCTAAAGGAAATGAAGCATCTGGTTTTTACTTGCACCCCTCTCCCTTTTATGGAGAAATGGTACACATCAATATTTTAACACTTTGATTTGGAAACTGTTTCAAAATGGAAGTGAACACGAAAGTTCAAACAAGGAGACCTAATGAGCAGCGGCGCGCCCAATCGCATAACTCCTAGTCTGTATATAAGCAGTAACACTGGCCTTCTTCTTTGCCATTACAGCCGTTCCGGTTTCGCCCGCCTCCTCCCCTCCACCACCTCCGGCTTCCCGCCTTGGTACGGGGCAGGCTCCTTCGCCTTCCTGCCTGGTTTCCCAGCCAGATCTGCCGGCTTCAAAGACGAGGGAACCAACGACCAAGCGACGGGCTCCCTCCAAACTGTCACATACACACTAAAACGACAACCTGTTTTTTCTCAATAAAATGTATCTTACCTTCCTAATCCGAATGGTCTCCTTGGTTGAAATAACAGTTATTAGTTATTTCCAGAGTATCCCAACATAAATGCCATGTAAATGATGAGTGCCATCTTTGACTCATTGCTTAGTTCCAGTCAACATGAGATTTTTTTAAAAGATCATGGCAGCTGCTGCAGAGTCTGACTCACTTGCTAACAGTCCGTCTCAGTTGCTAAAGCTTTCACAGACTTACAGTATGGGAGTAGTAAAAATATTCAGAAAGGTGATTTGTTCACTGGGCAAAGATTTACTGACCACACAATACAAGACAATTTACCCTAAATTGCCGTTAGGGATTGGGGATTTTTAAGATTTTTAATAATAATTTGTCCTTGTAGTTGCTAAAAACACAGATTATTAAAGTCATCTGCCTACTACTTTGCATTTCCTTTAAACACTAGTGTTTGAGACAATGTTTAGGCTAGAATCTGGGATTTTTCTACCTAGATACAGTCTCAAAAATGCACACTGTATCAACTAGAGCTGTAATATTTGGTTATTAGTATTAATAATAATTAATAATATTAGTTGGTGAATGAGGTCCAATGATCTCTGTGTCGGAAAAGTAATCATTCATTCACTGGTTATCCGAACGGCTTAAACCCAACCAGGAAGGTGGACCGGAGCTTATCCCAGGAACTGCAGGCGCAAGGCGGGGACCAACCCTGGGAAGGCGCCAACACACTGCTGGGCACACACACTCACACAATCACACTCTCATTCACACCTTATGGGGTCAATTTAGAATCGCCACACTAACACAGGAAGGGGAGAATGCAAACTTCACACAGAAGGGCCCCACGGCCGACCCGGGGATCAAACCCAGGTCCTTCTCGCTGTGAGGCAGCAGCGCTAACCACTGCGCCGCCGTGGTGGCCAGAAAAATAATCATTTAGATTAATTGACTAATTTATAAAACAACTGAATAGACCTCCAAAAAAATGGGGGCAGTGGTGGTGGAGTGGTCTAGATGATCAGAAGTTTGGAGGTTCAAAACCCAAGAATCACCATTGGGCCCGTGAGGGATAAAAAATACCATATGCTATATACTGTGTAAACTATTGCCATATAAAACTATTACCATATACTACTTAAAACATAAGATCCCAACCCATGTTGGCTTCAGCATTACTAATAAATTTCTCTCAGCTTAGCTTGAATATCAGCAAAGTGAGCTTGCAGCTCCTTGAAACGGGACATGACCGAGTTGAGAGGAGGACACATTTTGCAAAGTCCTGAAATGCAGCGTTTAACAAAAGCCAATTCCAAACCGCCTCGGGGAGAGAAAAACTTCTTTAACGAGATTGTTCCAGAATTCCTGAAAAACGTGTGTTTTTTAAACAAAGGAACAAAAAGAATACTGAACATGAACCCTTGAAACCTGACTTCCAGTGTACTTTTGAGAAGTAATGAGAGAATCTTTGTGTGTGTGTGCACGCAGGAGGAAGGGAATAAAAGCCAACAAATCTGGTTCATTTGTGCTGGTAGCTGGGGGGAAACTCTACCAGCAGCGGATTGTAAGCATGTGTGTTAAAATTAGAAAAAGCTGGGTGGGCAACCAGCGATGACATCACCACTACAAATACGATTAGCCCCAACCGCAGTTCAAACTAAATGTTATGGGGTCTCATGGGAAAGCATATCGAGCTTGGCCATCTAAAACACACACACACATACACTCACACACAGCTTGAAGGAAGGGACGGTCCAATTGCTGTCTCTGACATCTACAGTTCTCTTCCTCTCAACTGGATGTTTTCAAGCTAATCTCCCTCTTGACCTCTGAACCTCCTCACACGCACACCAACACACATTTTTAAGACATTGAAAACACTCGTAATGGTGGCAAAGGCCTCGCAAGCAAATGTTCCGCTACAAGGAAAAGGTCATTTGCAGGTAACTGTTCTCATGCAACTTGATATTTTTGGTCAGAAACTTAAACAAGGAGGCAAAGTTTGTACTTTGTCAACTTCAATTTCCTATTACAAGGTCATTCCAATGTGGCTAATCATAAACAGTGATTTTGCCCCTGAGATATTAGTAGAATTTTGGTCAGACAGTAGTTTGTTTAAAGAATATTCTTCACTGAGAAAGCAAATCCAAGTGTTATAAATGTTTGAAATATTGTCGAGAAATACATTAGGACAAGAAAACGATGCTGAAAGCAACAAAATTCAAGGTTCTGACTTCCTACAAGCAATAATTATTCATAACTAATAATAAATAATCATGCTAAAAGAACATTCATTAACATAAATTAAAATAAATTACATTTTTGATTTTGCCAGGAATCACGGCATGGCCTAGATTTGTCTCTTTAACCAAAAATAGTGTTGCATTTTATTTGTTTCTACCTCACTGATACTAGGCAACTTTCCAACACTTTTCCAACGTCTGTTTATGATCATTTTGAATCTTAGTTATTCCAGTCTGTAGAAAAGGTTTCTAAGCTCCTGACTGTGATTAAAGACACTGTTAGAAAATGAATAATTGGCAATAAATCTTGCGATGAAAGCACCTTTTTTTCTGGAGCTAAATGGAAATGAAACTTTGTTGCTTAATAAAGACATGAGTGTGAATTTCCAAACTAGAGCAAAAGTAAGGTGCCAAACATTGTGTGGATCATAATGAGACTTGTATGCCCGCTTAACAAGACTCAATTAAGAAGAAAAAGGATGATTCCAAAGTTTCCATGCATAAAATTGGAAATGTTGGGGGGAATTTTCCATATATAGGTTGTTGACTGACATCATGAATGAGGATTTGAGGAAATCTGAGTAACAAACGCTGTGAAGCGAAACCTAAATCTTTGCTATATGCAATTCTTTGAGCACGTTCTTGCATAAAACCAAAACGTATCTTCGTCTATCAGTCACGGCAAGCGAATCAGGCCACAAAAATGTTTTACCTCGTTGCTTTCTTCGCGACGAATTTATCACATCCGAACCGCCTCGTTCGTCGCCCTTAACTGTTCTTACAATATGATTCATACTCGGGTGTATAAAATCGTGAGTAGCAGTATAGGAGCAGCTTTTGCTCGTGGTTGCGTGGAAAAAAAAAAACGTTCGGCGGTTTCCCTCGAACCGGCGACGCAAACTCGGCTCCTGCTTTAAGCAAAAACAGACGGGGGTCAAGCGCTATTCCGAAAGCTCTTGGGCACGTTCTCGAGTGAAGGCTCAATAAACGTTAAGGGACGGGGAAAGCGTTCTCTGACGTTTTATCTGTCTCCTTCTCGGAAAAGGGGAGCGCGAGAGAGATATATAGAGAGAGAGAGGGAGAGAGAGAGAGAGAAACGGGAGGAGAGATAAGGAAGAGATAAGATGGCGTGCGAGGCGAAAGCCTGTCATTCCGGGCAGCGGGAGATTGATGCGCCAGCATCAAGCCTGTCAGAGCGCTCAGCGGGAGCGGCAGCGAGCCGCCGAGGTAAAGGCCAGCTACGCTGCAATAAGGGAACTGTCAGCTAAAGTAGCAACGCACACTTGCAATCTTTTTATATCTGCGTGAGGTCCCGGGGTCGCGAAATAGCTCACGTAGAGCTCACTTATAGGGCTGGGCTGAAATGGCTTGTGATAAATCAGTAGGGTTGTCACGAACAGTCGATGCTGAAAAATGGATCAGTGTCAAGATTCAGAATCTATTAATTGTTTATTTACGTCTTTGACAGCTAAATTTTAATTTCTAAAATATTTGTGACATATATTATTTGTTTAATTTCTTCATAACTGCTGTTTAAAAGATGTCTACTGGTTTTTTGGTCAAGAAAAATTGAAAAAAATGAAATTGGTTCAGAGTAAAGGCTTTAAGACCTAGGGCTTCACAAGTGGGAGTACTAGAAAAGAGAAAGGTGTTTTGTTCAGTGTGTAAAGTTTCAACCACAGAAGTAGCAGCGTTATACCCAAGTTCCTGAAATGAAATCACACAGGAAGTATTCTGTATGATGGCGCACCAGCAAGGCAAAACTACTCTAAATGACCATACATCATTTTAACATCATATTCCCTTATTTCTGCTAAATGTACATTGTTATAACCATAAGTCACCTCTCTGCTGTATAAAATTTGTATTAAATAAGTTTGAGAAAATGTATAGGCTGGAATCTGGGCTTCTTCTACCTTGACTGATAATATACAGTATATATATTTGCTTACTCTATGTCAGTTATTTGTTCTAACTGTAAAAACTGGAGCCGCGTCGTCTTGTCTCTTTATCTATATGTATGTAGTAGAGATGACAATAAAGTTTACTTTGACGTTGATATTTCTAACCTAAAGGACAAAAAAAAATTATCACAATATCAATAATTTATCACTGTATAATTTGTACTCGTTGTTTCCAAAATAAAGTGAAGGGAAATATTACGATCAGTTGATACAGACAGTCCACAGATTAATCAGTAAAAATAGTCATTAGTGCCAGGGCTTTAAACCAATATCCCAATTTATTTGAACATGATTATGATTAATGATATGCTTAAAGATATTCTATTAAGTCTTTGGATTTTTAAGTTTGACAGTGCACAGACTGAGGAAAGCATAACGCAAATGAGCTTTCGTGAAGAACATTCATTGGTGAGGGAATCTAAATGGCAGTATATTTTTGTCCAGTTACCTAAACAGCAATTCTCTCAAGACAGGGTTCTGATTCCTTCCCTTTAAAAAATCATTATTGGTTTCACTTCAGGTTTCGCCTGTATTACTTCACCAGCTCAGCCCAGACAATGCGAACTCTTTGTGCTCTCTGTTCACAAGTGTGGTTCCTCCTTAGAGACTGAATTCAGTTCAATTCAATTTATCTGTATAGCCCTCTCTACAACAGACATTGTCCAAAAAAAAAGATCTTTACATATAACCAGCTCCAAGACGTTAACAAGAAAGCGTGGGACCACAAAGGAAAGGAAAAACTCCCTCTGTGGTAAACAGAAAGAGGAAACAAATCTCACAAAGAGATACTGGCTTATACAGTACATATATATATATATATATATATTAGGGCTGGGCGATAAAACGATAACGATATGTATCGCGATAGACACATGATCGATATCAATAAAAAATGTGTCAATAAAACGTTCGATATTTTTTATTCTTCGTCGGAAGAAAACAGAGGTTGCGAAGCTAGTTTGGTTACACTAACTACGGTGGCCCTGAAGTGCAAACCACACCAACAAATTACTAAACACAACAACAAATTGAGAGAATGTAATATATTTTTCTCCTGGTCCTTATTTTAAATGGGTCATAAAAAATATCAATAATTATCGATATCGACTGATATGAAACACTGATATCGTGATACAGTTTTCAGCCATATCGCCCAGCCCTAATATATATATATATATATATATATATGTATATATATATATATATATATATATATATATATATATATGTATATATATATAAGAATTGTGTATATACATGTATATTGCGTGTAAAACCACACCAGCGATCAATATGAGACAATATCGTATGCTGGTTTAACGGTATTACTTTTATTCATACCAAATCACAAAAGCAAGTAAAATATCATTGGACATTTTCCTGAACTCAATCAAATATATAATATAAAACAATTTTCTCTTTTGATTAAAACAGACCTGTTCAATATCAAGTGCTTTAATGTGTGATATCTGATCAATGTTTTCATTTTGTATCATTTATGAGCTTGTTGATCATTGAATCAATGTATCATTACAACCCTACTATCTATACACGGCAAGTTCCTAAACCTTCTCCCGATTCTAACATTAATCACAACACTTATAACCAAAAGAAGAACTATTTTTAGTCTTGTTTCTTTTAAAAAGGTCTTGCAACATAACATATGGCCTTTTGTTGGTCTCAATAATGTGACACAGTGGAAACATTTGGTCTCCTCAGCAGTCGGAAAGTGGTAAAAAAAAAAAAAACACTCAACCACACGCAGAGACATCCAAACGGAATCTATTTGCACAAACATTTGTGATATTTCATATCCAGCCTGCATATGGAGGTAAATAAATGATTCACCGCATCGCTGAGACGTGTGCCAAGGCAATACGAAAGCGCTTGAACTCAGTCAGCTAGTTCGTGGCTTGGTCGCTACACAAGCATCCCCATTTACCACTGAAAGCTAAACTCCCTCTCTGCCACTTGACAAAATCGGGAACATGCAGTCCGTGACCGAGCCGCACTCCAGAGCAAAATCAGATGCACTCTCACCTAAATTAAAAACAATTACGCATTAATGGTTCCACTAAGCAGGCCAATTTGCGGTGTCTGCTGCTGCCTAAGTTCAGAAGTGGGCTGTTTGAAGTAGGGATGAACCGATGCAACGTTTTCAGTTTCAGTATTCGATACAGGTACCCGGGCTTTGGGTATCGACCCATGAAAAAGCTGCAAGTCTCTCTGTACGGAAAAGACTGGGGTCAATCATGTATGTCAACACCAGACTTAACTTCAACATGCTTTTCTAAGTTTTAAAACAAAATTTAACAGAAAAAAACACCCTAAAATATACACATAAATAAATAAGTGATTTATCTGTCACCTAAAGCTTCTATTAAAGATGTTTTAAAAGTGGGATACACTGATTTACCGTGCCAGAAGTTGGGACTGTTGAGACACAATCTCATTATTATGAACTAATTATTTTATTTCATCCATTATTGTATATATAATAATATATAATATGATATATATAATATGATATAATATGAATAATATGATTAATATAATAATAAAGGAAAAAAAATGTGTATTTCTCTTAATGCAGGGCAAAAACGTATGACGTACTCGTTGCTGCCAAACTGAAATAATCAATAGAAATAAAGTGCTCAGATATATAGCATGATAATAAATCACTTTGATGCACTAGATCGACTAATTGATAACACAGCAGATTAATCAGAGGAAAATTAGTCATTAGTGATAGCCTAAAAAATCAGGACCATGATTATTTAGATTTTAATTAATTCATTTTTTTTAATTATAACATAATGACAGTATTTTTAAGGGGAACAGTGCATATGTTCATGCAGATTGAGCTTGTTGAAAACCTGTCAAATACATTTATTCCTCCAAATATTTTAAGCACAGTTCTTTTTTACAGTAAACCCCAGAAATGTGATACATAACATGTAATTGCATTCGTCGCCTTTTGTGGAGGTGTCTGCATTTGGTTTTTGGCTCTGTTTGTCTGTCATTTTCATCCTTTCTGCTCCTCCGCACGCTGACGCAAGCAATTAAACAAAACCTCTTACTGACTTAATCTTGCTCGTGTCAGCTAATTTGGTTAATACTTTCCCAATGTGTGTGTTATTCACTGGCCCCTTAAAACACTATGTTCAATCACAAGCCTCTGAGATCCTAAAAAAGATATAAAACAAATAAAAGTCAATTCAACATTCTAAAGGCAATTCCGGTGGAAATGATATATGAGAAGCAGTGTAAACCAGTAATTTAACGGAACAGATGGGGGGGGGGGGGGGGGCAAATAATCAAAGAGGAATCCAAAGTTGACATTCAGAACCTGTAATCAATGTAATTTTGACACGTCAATAATTTTTATTATTTTTGAAAATACTAATATATGCCCTCTTTCAATAGATAAAAATCCCAGCTGTAATACATCGCGATATTTATAGTGCAAACTTTGTCAGTGAACAATAAGGACTAAAACTGTTCATTTATCGTGATATTTGAGTTGAAGTCATATCGCCCAGCCTTGAACAAACTGTACCCACAGATCGGCCGTGTCAACCCGTCGTTTCGGCTTCCCGATCTAAGTCTGAGTCCGAATTGGGCCGTTATCTCAAACCAGAATTCTATCGGAGCCTCGCGCGTTAGAAGCGAGTTTGCCGACGGTGGCGATCAGCTTCGACTTCAATGGAAGTGCAAACACGGAAAGCACCTTCGGTGAGAGAAAAGGAAGACGAAGCGAGAGGAGAGCCGTGGCTTCAAAGACGGGAGCGTGAATGAAAGGGGGGGTGGGGGAAGAGATGGGAAGAATAAACATGTCTTCCGCTGACAGTCTTCCAGCGATAGAGTGAAGGAGGGAGGAGGGATAGAGGCAGAAGGTAGCGTCTGGGAATGACAGATTATGGGGGCTGCGTCCGGAACAGATGAGAGCGCAGATTTGGACGTGAAGACGGGAGGGAAGCCTGTTATCTTTTGGCATTATCGTTTACAATATTGCATACTTTTTGGTAATGGATGGGGGAGTGCGAAGCGAGGTGGGAAGGACCGGCAGGAGAGGAGACAAGAAAAAAAAAAGAAGAGGGGAAAGGAATGAGTGAGGGAGGGAGGGAAGAGGAGGAGGAGGAGGAGGGGGGTAAGTGTAATAATTCCTGTAGTCAAACTGTAATTAAGGCTGGGGAAGAGAAGTGGGAGGCAAATGGAGGAATGGCTGAGGGGAGTTACAGAACAAAGAGAGAGAGAGAGAGAGAGAGAGTGAGGGCAAAAGAAGATAGATGCTCCTGACAGAAGCTTGTTGGAGAAATCGGCCACCACGCTGCACACGCGGCGATGTATCAAAACGGATTCCTGCTCCGTATGCAAAGCGCCCCCCCTGCTCTGTAAAAACGCAAAACAAAACAGCAGCGTCTTCGTAATTAATGCGCCGGATCAAAATCTCCTCGAGAGATTTGTTGACTTCAGAATTCGGGGTCTGTAGTACAGAATGTTGCAACATTACAAAACTACAACAGCGGTCACCGGCTTGTTGTTATTTCTGTTTTAGTTTAATCATTGTTACCGAGTTATTTAATTAAAGCGTGGGGTCTGGGTTATTACCATAACGAATTAAGAACACGTAATTAGCATCAACTGGGTGGGTTTGGTTACTGTGTCATAGTCTTGGCAACATGAGACACTCACAGCGGAAAATGAATAGATAGATAGATAGATAGATAGATAGATAGATAGATAGATAGATAGATAGATAGATAGATGGGGGGGAGAGATGGGCATGTAGACACAGACAAAAGATCAACAGATTGACAGAGAGAGACAGAGTAAGTTGTAATGAGACAAAGAGACAGGAAGAGAGAATAAGATAGACAAAGCGAAAGATTAAGAAGTATAGAAAAGGAAGTGTGGAGATGAGAGAGCAACAGACTGACAGAAGACGAATCAAGGTACTGACAGTGTGACGAGAGAGAGAGAGATAGCGAGAGAGCGTTAGATGGACAGAGACAACGAGAGAAGCCAAAGAAGAAGAGAAAAGGAGTGTTGGAGTTGAAAAACAGAGGAAGAGAAATGGAAAGGGACAAAGAGAGAGAGAGAGAGAGAGAGAGAGAGAGAGAGAGAGAGAGAGAGTGTGTATGACACAACAGATATACAGAGAGAAATATAGACAGAGATGTCAGAGAGAGACAGACTGACAGAGACAGAGAGAAGGTGAGAGAGAGAGAGAGAGAGACAGACAGACAAGACAATAAGAGTGAGAGAAAGTGAATGAGAGTGAAAGAGACAGACAGTAGGAGAGGGAAGAGAGAGAAGAGAAAAGGAGGGATGAGTGCAATAGAGATGGATTGAGAGACAGCCAAAGTAAAAAACCAACAGGTTGACAGATGGAGAGATGAGAAAAGAGAGAGAGACGTTATGAGACAGAGA